>JANAVB010028197.1:1851898-2095560 GCA_029216955.1 Iris pallida
GTGAGTGTGTCCATATAACATGGTGTTTGTGTATTGGGTTACACCCATGACAGTTATATTGGTGTATGCATGCGTATGGGTAGGGGTCACCTAAAGAGCATGACTTTAGGGTGTTGAGTTTTTGTTTGTGTTTTCCTAGCGTCCTAGATGAGTTTGTATATGCCTATAGGGGTCTGCTATATGTAGGATGCATAGGTAATTTGTTTTACCTTTGTGTAAGGTATAGGGGCCATTGATGTACGGAATAGGTGGATAATGAAATAGGTAAAGGAAACTGAGTATATGATTATAGGATACTTTAAAGAAAGGTAAGGTATAGCTAGCCATGAGTATAAGGTCATGAGTATTATGGGATATGCATGAGTGAGTGTGGGTAATATAGACAAATGTAGGGTGAGGGTAATAGATAGTGTATAGGATACTGGATATGGCTATTAAGCCTATAGGTAAACAATATAGTTAGATACATGGGGCATGGCCTATTATAGAGTAGAATACTTTGGTATGAGTAGGCATTGACCTAGAAACTTAGGTTTGACCTAGAAATGATTGGAGACCTAGTAATGACCTACTACAGTATGTTTATGATTCTAAAATACAAATTGATATTGATATTCCATATTTAGGTCTTCGAGGCACCATATCGGATACTCTTGACATATCACACCGGATCTCAGGTGTATACATTCTCTAACTATTTCCCGTTTATGATATCTTTTATATTTTTGGTATTTAGTGTAGATATCCATGATATCTTGACCCATTTGTTACACGGATTAGTATTTTTTTGGATCCCGTCATGAGATTTTGTTCCGTATGTCTTGGTATACCATGTGCGAACCCGGTTGTTGTTCTTGTGCATTATATAGATACCGATTCCTGTGAACGCTCACGGCTTTCTCAGTGAATCTCATGTCATAACGTACAATGATTAGATCTACTATACCAGCCAGGGGCGAGGAGTAGTAGTGTAGATATGTGATCATACCCTTCTCGTACAAGATATTGTTTCCCGTGAGTGTTAATCATATACCGCACATATGATTAACCAGTCCACAAATTCCCGTGTAAGTTTCCAAGCCGATCATATGTCGAAACTACTACTTACTCACATAGACAATATTTCCTGATTACTGTACATAATGATTCATGTTTTCCCTGTTTATTTACAATACTTCTATATATGTTATATTCATGTACATGTTAACTTATCTTGTATATTCTCTCAACTTACTATTACATAGTCTTTATCATTTACTGAAAATGTTATTAGAAATGTACTTCGCTTCAATCTTGACTAGATATATTTTTCAGATGATTCTGAGGACGGTTGCCCTACCTGCTACGGCCCTTCGGGTGTAGTAGGCATAGATCGGGAGACCCTGATCCAGGAGGGCTTTGTAGTAATGAAATCGTAAAGCAGAATACTCTAGAGGGGGGGTGAATAGAGTAGGCAGCGGAATATTGCTAATTAAAAAAAACTCGTTAGCAGTTAGATCACAGATATAAAAATAATCACAATAAATGACAGTAATAAAAAGAGTGATCAGAAGGCAAACGCAAATACCGAGACTTATACTGGTTTTCCTCTTATAAGGACTAGTCCAGTCGGAAGAACTCTAGCTTCCAGTTGAATCCACTATTGGAAAATCCCGTAAGTTTTCATACGAAGTTTTTGCAATTTTTACAGACGCGAGCTTTGATACGAAGAACTCGACCAACTTCAATTGTGAAGAGTCAATCTTCAATCAAGCCTCTGATTACAATTGCTCTGAAACTTCTAGACCGTACCGCACTGGCAAATCGACTAGAGGATTGTAACTGGCTTGGGATTTGAAAATGGAAGCTTTTTAGAACTCTTTGGAAGAAATGTAAGCTTTCGAAGAGAAGAGATTGAAAGTGAATTCGTGATTTGAAATGATCGAAATCTTTCTCTATTTACCAACTTCAATTGTGAAGAGTCAATCTTCAATCAAGCCTCTGATTACAATCGCTCTGAAACTTCTAGACCGTACCGCACTGGCAAATCGGCTAGAGGATTGTAACTGGCTTGGGATTTGAAAATGGAAGATTTTTAGAACTCTTTGGAAGAAATGTAAGCTTAAGAAGAGAAAAGATTGAAAGTGAATTGGTGATTTGAAATGATCGAAATCTTTCTCTATTTATAGTTTTTCCAAAGACAGAACTCTGACAGAATTTGGGCAGAATTCGGACAGAACTCTTTGTAACCAACCGCAACTAAAGGGATACCAAGTTCAAAATCAAACGTTCACATAACGTTCAACTTGGCCGAACTCTGGCCGAGTTCTGTCAGGGTTTGGTCAGTTGATTTTGTGAAAAATAATTTTGGCTTTTTGAAAAGTCTTTCAGAAGCTTTTTGTAAAATAGATGTTTTTCAAAAACATAGGTCATTTTTAAAAGATAGGAAAGTTTTGAAAAACGATTTTAGGATAGCCTATTTGCCAGTAAGACTTGGTGTACAATGTATTCTTAGACTCAATAAAAAGGATATTACTTTGAAGGAAATATATTCTTGAATGGCAAACAGCTTCGGTCTTGAACTGAGTAGATATCCATCGTGATCAGTGTCCAAAACGTCGTTAGTAAGCATCTGAATTGATTTGTATATCGAGACAGAGTTTGATCAATTATTAAAATCAGATTTGACCATGACCAATGGGCCAACAATCTCCCCCATTTTGATAATTGACAAACCTTGACTGATATAACATCTAGGTTTTGATCAATTCAAAAGTGTATCAAAAGTACCGAGAGATAAAATGAAAAAAATTGTTCATAACCTATATTCATGAAGATGTTAGATCTTATTTCTCCCCCGTTGTCACTTAGCAAACTAATTACAAAAGAGAAAGCTCCCCCGCAATAAATGCATATGTAACAAGCAGTAAAAAAACACAAGAAAAATATATGAATAAAGACATTATTTCTAACATTATTGCAACACAGGCATGGTATAAATATTGACAAAAAAATGATAAACAGATATGGTATAAACAACACAAGCATGGTATTTGTCACAGACAGTTTATTTGGAAGCATAAAGAAATATAATGCTATAAAGATGAAACAAATAAAATGCTAAGCTGAATAATAAATTAATAATCTTTACTCAGCATTTGTCTCAGAATAGCTGTAAGAGTACTGTCCCAGCTAACGAAGGTTCACCGGGGAACTCTTAAATACTGCTTCGCTTCGACCGTAGTCGTGGTGACAGACAGACTCTTTTTATGCTTGTCTCAAAAACAGTTATCGGATATTGAATAAATTAATTAATAAAACAAAATTAATTAATATTATTGACATCTAAAATTTCTAATTCTCGACGTAAATAATTGAAACGATCTTCCGCTAGAGGTTTTGTGAGTATGTCAGCTAATTGATTCTGTGTGTCTATATATACAAGGTCTATATCTCCATTTTGTTGATGATCTCTAAGAAAGTGATGTCGAATCTCGATATGCTTAGTATGAGAGAGACATACTGGATTCTTAGTTAAATTAATAGAACTAGTGTTATCATAGAAAATGGGTATGTGTGTAAAATGCAATCCATAGTCTTCTAAAGTTTGCTTCATCCACAAAATTTGTGTACAACAACGTCCTAAATCGATATATTCAGTCTCGGTTGTTGATAATGTGACAAAAATTTTTTTTTTGCTAAACCAAGAGACTAGTGCTTTTCCTAGGAAATGACAAGTGTCGCTGGTACTTTTTCTATCTACTTTGCATCCGGCAAAATTAGCATCAGAATAACCGGTTAGGTCAAATGACGTAGTTTTGAGATACCATAAGCCGACAGAAGAAGTGCCTTTAAGGTATCGGAAGATATGCTTAACTGCGCACAGATGTGATTCCTTAGGATTGGCTTGAAAATGTGCACACAAGTAAACACTAAACATAATGTCTGGTCGACTAGCAATTAAATACATTACGCTACCGATCATACCTCGATACTTACGTATGTCGACCGGTTTGCCTTGTTCATCAGTATCAAGCTTGGTTGAAGTCGCCATTGGATTTCTAAGTGGCTTGACTGCTTCCAGGTCGAACTTCTTTAATAGATCTTTTGTGTACTTTACTTGATTTATGAACGTCCCATTGTTGGTTTGTTTGATTTACAGTCCGAGAAAGAATTTCATCTCTCCCATCATGCTCATCTCAAACTCATTCTATATACACTTTAAAAATTCTTGACAAAAAGATTCATCAGTAGATCCAAAAATAATATCATCTACATAGACTTGAATCAAAAGAATATTGTTATTCAAAGATTTTATAAACAATGTAGTGTCAACCTTTCCCTTTGAAAAACCGTTGTCAAGTAGAAAAGAGCCTCGACGATCATACCAGGCACGAGGGGCTTGTTTCAAATCGTATAAGGCTTTCTTCAACTTGAAAACATAATCAGGATATTTAAAATCAGTAAAACTGGGAGGTTGAGCTACATAAACTTCTTCTTTTATAAAACCATTTAGAAATGCGCTTTTGACATCCATTTGAAATAACTTAAAATTATGAAAACATACAAATGCACATAACATGCGAATGGATTCTAATCTCGCAACTGGGGCATAAGTCTCATCGTAGTCGATACCTTCTTCTTGATTGTATCCTTGAGCTGCGAGTCGAGCCTTATTACGAGTCACTAAACCATTCTCGTTTAGTTTGTTTCGAAATACCCAATGGGTACCAATGAACGGATGATCAATGGGCTTGGGAACAATTTCCCAAACTTGATTCCGTTCAAATTGGTTTAATTACTCTTGCATAGCATTTAACCAAAAAATATCACTACATGCTTCTTCAATATTTTTGGGTTCAAATTGCGAAACAAATGCAACACAAGAAGCTACATCTTTATTAGAGGAACGAGTACTTACACCCTTGGTAATCTCACCAATTACCAAGTCCTTTGGATGATCTACCAAGAATCTCATCGCTTTTGGTGTAGCCTCAGGATTGCTGGTTCCTGCTTCTTTGCTTGAAGACTCAGCTGGGGCTTGCTGTGAAGATTCTGCATCTTTGTGTGAAGGTTTTGCAGTAGCTGTACTTGGTGAAATCACGTCTTCATTTTCGTCATCGTCTGAGTGTTGATTTAGCTCATCAAACTTGACATTGATTGATTCTTCGATGATCATGGTTGTTTTGTTGAAGACTCTGTATCCTTTGCTCTTTGTTGCATAACCTAGAAATATACCTTCATCGGCCTTTTCATCAAATTTACTCAGATTGTCTTTAGTATTAAGAATAAAGCATTTACAACCAAAAATCTTAAAATATGAAACATTGGGTGTTCTACCAAACCATAGTTCATAGGGAGTCTTCTTCCATATAGGTCGAATTAGAACCCTAATGAGAATATAGCACGCTGTATTGACAGCTTCAGTCCAAAAGTATCTAGGTAGACTAAAATGGTTTAACATTACTCTAGTCATTTCAGATAGAGTTCTGTTCTTACGTTCCACAACTCCGTTTTGTTGTGGAGTCCTAGGGCAAGAGAATTCATGCAAATAACCGTGTGTGTCACAAAATTGCTTGAATTATACATTCTCAAATTCGCCGCCATGATCACTACGAATGCGAGTAATCATGAACCCTTTTTCATTCTGTACTTTCTTGCAAAAGGTGACGAATTCTGATAAGGCATCATTCTTGCATGTAAGAAAATATACCCATGTATATCTGGAAAAATAATCTACAATGACAAATACATATAACTTACCACCTAGGCTAGCAATTCTACTTGGTCCAAATAAGTCCATATGCAATAGTTGTAGAGGTCTAGTGGTACTTACAGCGTTCTTAGATTTAAATGCGGATCGAGTAGCTTTGTTCTTTTCACATTCACTACATACCGTATCCTTCTTAAAAGATATGTCTGGTAAGCCGCGTACCAACTTCTTTGTAGATAGTCTTGAAATTGTATCCATGTTTGCATGACCGAGTCTCATATGCCATAGTTGACTCTCAATGCTTTTGGCCTTCAAATATCTACCTGCTTTGTTAGCATCTTCTAACAGATAGAAAACATATATATTGTCTTCCCTGATACCTTCAAAGATAGTACTACCAGTTGAACTGTCAACTATAGTACATTTTTTTGACGAAGTTAATGCCATAACCATGATCAACTAAATAGCTTATACTGAGCAGATTATGTTTTAACTCGGTAACTAGACAAACATCTTTAATCACAGGATAGGGAGCCTTACCAATGTCACCAATACCGATTATGTACCCTCTTAAATTATTACCCAAGGAGACGTATCCTTCTTTATTCTTCTTCGACAGTGTTCCGAATAATGAAACATCACCGGTCATGTGCCGTGTGCAACCGCTGTCGAGGATCCATTTGCTTCTAGCATGTGAAGGGCGTTCCACCTACAAAATAATTTGCAGATGAAACTCTTGGTACCCATTTCTTGTAGGGTCCTGACTGGTTAGTTTTTGATATCCATACATAAACATTTAAATCTACTAACTTTCTGATTCTACATGCAGAGGATATATGACCAATGAGGCCACAATAATAACATTTTGCATGTTGAGTGTTGAAAGTTGTGTGAGGTGCATGATTGGTAGGTTTTGGCTTTATAGTGTAGAAAAATGTATGCCTATTAGTTTTCTTGGGCATAGGTTTGGTATGGTTTGGTCTGACAGTGTTTGGTTTGGGCGTGTTCCGATGATTCGGTAATTGACACGTATTAGAGTAGGAAGTAACAACTTTAGGCCATTTTCCTAAACTAATTTCCAACTTTTTGGAGGTGTCATATAATCTAGTATAGTCAGATGTAAGTATTTCTATTCTGACTTGTGCACACTAGAGACTATTTCTCTTCTTAGATAGGTCTTCCTTTAACTGGATAATAGTTTGGTCTTTTTCTTCGGATAACTTGGTAGTCTCGTGTAACAACAACTTAATAGATGAAAGCTCACCAGACTCAATTGAAGAGTCATTATTTCTAACATGATCTAATTGGTTGGTAAGTCTTCCTATTTCACCTTTGTACTCTTTGAGTCCTTCTTAGAGGTTTCATATTTACTATGCAGTTTCCTGTAATCATTTAACAGGTCACTGAAAGCCTCTCCTAGTTGCTCAAAGGTGAAATCATCATAAGGATCAAATAGAGGATTAGTGATTACTTGATCGCAAGCCATCAAGCATATATTTGCAGCGTCATCTGATTGTTCGTCTTCTAAATTGCTGGCTTCGCTTTCATGCCATTTGCTTGTGTTGGCGTACTTCCTTGATGTAGATCGCTTCAGGTAGCCTTTGTCATATTTGCTGCTTTTCTTTGATGATGATGCTGTTGGACAATCTTTCTTCATGTGTCCTTTCTTCTTGCATCTGTAGCAAATAGGATCTTTCTTGTTGTTGTTGCTGTTGCTGTCTTTTGTTCTCCTATTAAATCTCATGAACTTCTTTAATTTTTTTAACAGAAGAGCTTGATCTTCAGAGTCAAAGTCGCTGTCGTCAGAATCATTTTCGACAGTTCTTCTATGTTGAGCCTTGAGAGCGATCGACTTCTCTGACTTCTCCTTTGGTGTAGCATCTTCAAAGTCTTGAAGTTCTAACTCGTGAGTGAGTAGCTTACCCATGAGTATTTCCAGAGACATTATTGAGAGGTCGTTTCCTTCAATGATTGTTGTAGCCTTTGGAATCCAGTTCTTTGTGAGAGCTCGTAGAAGTTTGCGAATCTTTTCATGATTACTGTATTCCTTGACTAGTGAAGACAAATGATTTACAATATCCAAGAATCTTGTAAATATCTGAGTGACTGATTCACTTGGCTTCATTTTGAATGCCTCGTACTCCTGAGTAAGTCTGCTGATCTTTGACTCCTTGACATGTGTTGTTCCTTCGTGGGTTACTTCGAGCAGTTTCCATACTTCATTTGATGTTGTGCAAGTAGACACCCTGTTGAATTTAGTTCTGTCTAAAGCATAAAATAAAGCGTTAATAGCACGTGCGTCAAGGCTGGCCTTTTTTTTTCATCCTCTGTATATTTGTCATGGGATTTTTCAACTAAAACTCTATCAACATTAATACGAGGAGGCTTTTTGTATCCATCAATAACTACAGACCATAAGTCAAAATTAAGAGATTTCAGAAAGAAACTCATATGTGTTTTCCAATAAGTGTAGTTTGTGCCGTTAAACAGTGGAGGTCTGTTTGTAGCTTGGCCTTCACTTGTGAATTTCACAGTTGCCATGTGTGATTCTGTGATCTATATAATAATTAAAAAAATAACTGCAATTTTACCTTGCTTTACATGTATAACCCGCTCTGATACCAATTGTAGGAACAATTGGGATCAGAATATAATACCTCCAGATGGAGAACCTGGCTCTGATACCAATTGTAGGAACGAAATCGTAAAGCAGAATACTCTAGAGGGGGTGAATAGAGTAGGCAGCGGAATATTGCTAATTAAAAAAACTCATTAGCAGTTAGATCACAGATATAAAAATAATCACAAAATAAATGACAATAATAAAAAGAGTGATCAGAAGGCAAACACAAACACAGAGATTTATACTGGTTTCCCTCTTGTGAGGACTAGTCCAGTCGGACGAACTCTAGCTTCCAGTTGAATCCACTATTGGAAAATCCTACAAGTTTTTATACGAAGTTCTTGCAACTTCTACAGACGCGAGCTTTGATGCGAAGAACTCGACCAAATTCAATTATGAAGAGTCAATCTTCAATCAAACCTCTGATTACAATCGCTCTGAAACTTCTAGACCGCACCGCACTGGCAAATCGACTAGAGGATTGTAACTGGCTTGGAATTTGAAAATGGAAGCTTTTTATAAATCTTTGGAAGAAATGTAAGCTTAAGAAGAGAAGAGATTGAAAGTGAATTGGTGATTTGAAATGATCGAAATCCTTCTCTATTTATAGTTTTTCCAAAGATAGAACTCTGACAGAATTCGGGTAGAATTCGGACAGAACTCTTTGTAACCAACCGCAACTAAAGGGAGACCAAGTTCAAAATCAAACGTTCACATAACGTTCAACTTGGCCGAACTCTGGCCTAGTTCTGTCAGGGTTGGGTCAGTTGATTTTATGAAAAATAATTTTGGCATTTTGAAAAGTCCTTCAGAAGCTTTTTGTAAAATAGATATTTTTCAAAAACATAGGTCATTTTAAAAAGATATGGCAGTTTTGAAAAACGATTTTAGGATATCCTATTTACCAGTACCACTTGGTGTACAATGTATTCCTAGACTCAATAAAAGAAAAATTATATTGCTTTGAAGGAAATACATTCTTGAAAGAAAACAGCTTCGGTCTTGAACTAAGTAGATATCCATCGTGGTCAGTGTCCAAAATGTCGTTAGTAAGCATCTGAATTGATTCGTATATCGAGACAGAGATTGATCAATTATTAAAATTAGGTTTGACCATAACCAATGGGCCAACAGGCTTAACTCCAGCGGAGGAGACTTATTTAGCGACTTAGTTAGCTAGATATGTACTGTATTTGTCTTCAGTTGATGACTCTTGGCATATTATTGTTTTAGACTTGTATTTGAGATTGTTGACTCCTATAATATCTGGACTTGCATTATTTTATATTAGACTTTCTTTGGATATTCCATATCATGTTGCTTTTATCATATTATTGCCATTTATCCTCCTTATAGTTTTGTGATTGAGTATGGATATTGTTATTAATTGTCCTCCGTTTGGAGATGATTATCTCAACAGGTTATGATATATATTGCTAGTTAGCATAGTAGACCTAGACAGCGTTCTACAGCAGATGCTGTGGCGTAGGCTTGGCGCTATCACGCACTTGTGACCCTATACCGGGTGAGGGTCGTGACAAATCCAGTGACGAAATCTATCGTGATATGTTTCCACTTCTACTCAGGAATAGGTGTGGCTGTAGAAGTCGGCTGGTCTCTGATGTTCGGCCTTGACCTGCTGACAGACCAAACATCTGGCTACAAATTATACAATCTCTCTTTTCATTTCGTAATACCAAAAATACTCTCAAATCTCGGTACAACTTCGTACCTCCGGGATGAATTGAGTAAATATGACTATGCGCTTCTTCCATTAATTCCTGCTGAAGCTCTCTGTTCGAAACATACAGGCGCTCTTCGTACCTCAATGTCCTGTCCTCATGAATCCGCAACCCTGTCTGTTCTCCTGCTTCAGTCTTCTCAAAAAGTTTTCTAAATCTCACATCCGTAGGCAAAGCTGCATTAATCCTCTCAAGCAATGATGACCTAACCTCCAATTGTGCTATAACACCTTCTGAGCCCGACAATATAACTTCGATCCCAAGATCCTAAAGATCCTTAAGCAACTAACACTCTATCGTCAAAAAGTAAGCTGCAAGCTTCCTTCTCAAGGCGTCTACTACTACATTTGCCTTTCCAGGATGATAGTGCAGTTCAATGTCAAAGTCCTTCATCAGCTCCAACCAACGTCATTGTCTCATATTCAACTCTTTCTGAGTAAAGACGTACTTCAAACTCTTATGGGCGGTAAATATCTCAATGCTCTCGCCAAATAAGTAGTGCCTCCAGATATTTAGTTTAAATTATTGGCCCATTAGTCTGGTCACACCTGATTTTGATAATCGACTTAAATTCTGGTTCGATATACACAAATAATATTCAGATACGGTACTACTGTTAAACGACTACTACCATGCTGCTTTACTCAATCAGAGTCTTTGTCAAAGATATTCGTGTTGTTGATCAAGACATTTTTCTATGTTATTATGTATTTTTTGAGTCTAGGAAAAATGTACGGTTGAACGAGATTGACACATAGCTCGGCTATAAAGTCTACTTAGAAAATAGCCTAACCAATCTATTCCTTAATCAGTCCACATATCCAAATCCAATCCTCAACTCAAATAGCCCCAAAACCCAAATATCAAAAGCTAATTCTTCATGACCCAATATTGATACAGGGCAACCGAATTTGTTACCCCTGACCCAGTTTTTGAGGGACATTAGTCAAACTGGAGGACAAGATAATAATGTTCGATATTTTGAACATTGGACTACTGTAGAAGCATGGAAAATACTAAAGAAATTGACTCATGCGGCCAAGAAAGATCCATGCGGATCAGAAAACGCATGCGGCTCAGGGAGTCATGCGGTATAAGGAGCTATACGGCCGGAGGCATCCCATGCGGCTCAGAAGACACGTGGCGTGACAGTGCTCCCCTCCGATCCATGCTGCATTAATTGCTTTGACGGCTGACCCCTCTGAAAAGTTGACAGACCTGACACCAAAGCAGGTAATTATGACTCTGTCATGATGAAGAATCTCTAGGAAAGAGAAAGAAATCTCTGACATGATCCCCCGAGAACAACAAAATGCCACGTGACCCTGCCACGTGGGTGTGCTTATACGGCTCGAAGTGAAGACTTCCCATGCGGTTCAGAGTAAAGCTGTCCCATGCGGCTCGAGTGGAATCATCCCTATGCGGCTCAAGAAGATCATGCCCATGCGGCTCAAGCAGACACACCATTATGCGGTTCATGCGACTCATCATATGGTTCAGAAGTCTGAAGGAGGGGGCCACTGCCCAGACAGTCCTGACACGTGTCCCAAGTCTTATGCGGCCCAAAATTCATGCAGCCCAAATCTCATGCGGCCCAATCTGCATGCGGTTCCAGTCTCACCGTTGGCTCTCAGGACACGTGTCCTCAGCCGATCAATCTTCCAGATTTATGGCAATCCAAGATCGGGTCGAATCCCAATAATCTGGGGCACGTGGCAGGAGAATAAGTTTGATTTATTCGCAGATATGAGAGAATCATTATAAGAAAGATTTATACCAATCAGCATTAATTGCTAATGGGAATTTGGTGTAATCTACCCTTAATGGTTCTGATTCGTCACAATCAGAAACGAACGGCCTGGATTGATCAATCCCTAGGCCGTCGCCATCTCCAAGAGCTAATCATTGGCAACCCTAGCGATCACATCCCACTATTATAAATAGCAAGGTGCCATTCCTTTGTAAAAAAGGGGAGATATACAAAAAAAGAAGCCAGAGAAGAATACGTATACACAGAAAGACTTCCCCCATAGTCAGAGAGAGAATATACACAGAGAGAGAGAAGCCCGGAGAGCAATCAGAGAGAGAGCAAGAAGGCATTTCTTCGTCAACGACCAAGCAGATCTTCCCCGAGTCAAGGCTGCGTACCGATCGTCCAAGGAGTAAGGCAGAGCGGCCGTCGCTTTCCCGAGCCTCTATCGTCACCCTCTAGAATCTAAAATAAACAATCGTACTTAGACTGCTGTACCTAGGTTTTCGTCCCTAGGCTTTCTTTGTACGAGCGAGTTTGTATTGTGAGTCTAAGTTCAGTCCTCCGATAATTGTTCTGTACTTTTACAATCAATGGCAAACACGATGGCGACTCTGCTGGGGACTAACTTCTCCACGGCTGAGGAGTTGGTGACGCAATCGGACGCAGCCAAACTTGGCTCTACACAACAGAAGATGGTCGTACGCTTCGACCAACAGGCGTTCGAAGAGATGCTCTCTGAAGGTAACACTGGCCCGGTCCAGAAGCGCACACGTACCATAAAGGCTCGCAAAGAGTGGAGGCCAAAATCATTTGCTCCTCCGCAAGCCCTTGATGAGGTGCTCTCTATTGCTCAAGATGGCGAGAAAGACTCCCCTGCGGCCCCACTTCAGACCGTAGACAACTCTGCTGTCCCCAAGTCCGGCAGAAGAAAACACTATGATGCTGGACTTGCAGGGGCAAAGAGGAACTCTACGCGATCCGAGCCGCAGAAGAGTATTAACCGCAGGGAGAAAACCCATGCGGCTACAACCGCCAACCGCATAAAGAAAACTCATGCGGCCATATCTGTCAGCCGCATAACTTATGCAGCTACAGTTGCCAACCGCACGGATGAGACTCATGTGGCTATTAAAGTCAATCGCTTGCAGAAAACCCATGCGGCCACAGATGCCAACCGCATACGGTCAGCCTGCACGGTCGTGACTCCTAACCGCATAAAGACTCATCCTACAATAAAAGACAGCCGCATGCAGACAGCCTGCACGGTACCCAATGCTAGCCGCATAGCATCCGTCCCACGCTTCTCTCGATCAGTCTTCGACCGGCTCTCATGCGGTCCTGACTCTGATCATTATCTGGATGATAATCCAGACTCTGTGGTATTCGACTTAGACTTCTCCTATTACGCACCCACAAGTGCTAAAAGGAGGAAGTCTAGGGCAGCGCGGGCTCATCAAGTCCAGACGACTGCCCCAACCTCTGACTATCGGGGCGTCCCGCTGATTATCATGCGGGCCTCTGATGGGAAGTTGTATAAGACCACTCAAGTCCAGCCCCCGGCGGCAAACAGACAAAGTGGTTCCTCTGACCTGCGTGAGGTTATCCTCCACAAACGCAAGGAAAGAGAAGGAGCTTCGGGGTGTAAAGAGCCCTCACACGGACATCAATGCACCCAGATCATCGTCAACTGCTGTTGCAGCAACGCGGCGGTGACGGAAGACCGGCCATCCGTCTTCCAAAGGCTACATCACCCGAGCTCAGAAGACGAGGCACCTCATGTTGTCTCCTGCAAGTCTGCGCAGAAAGTTCTCGCCAAGGGAAGAGGGAAGAAAACGAGCATCTCCAGCCCAAAGGTGTCAACTACTGCAGCTAAGAAACCGTCGTCTAAAGGGTTATCCTCCACTGGAGTATTTCAACACACCCGTTCGAAGACGAAAACTGCTGCAGTAGGAAGTTCGTCGTCTGCAACATTGGGGGTCGTCGGAACTGGGGGTAGCACTCCTCCAAACATCCACAACAATTCGATATTCCAGGAATACGGACTGGAGGAAGCAAATCCTCCGACGGATACAACAGATACCGACGTCCCCAAGGACATCCTAGACGAAGCAAGCTCCGAAGCCGGGGGTAGTGTTCCTTCCGAGTCTGAACCTGAAAAGAACATCCCCACATATCCTGATGATTTTTCGATGCACGGGTACGACTCGGAGGGTACATCCTCCACCACTCCTTCCGTCACTCCTCATGTGAAGACGGTGTTCATGACAGACAGCAATCAAGGCGGTTTCGGTGATCGCCAGCGCATCGAGACTTTGGAGGCCATATTGTACGCCTTGGTCAAGTCTGTAGACGAGATCAAAGCGGCGCTTCCTAATCTGCAGGGGGTGACACCTGGCCAGACAAGCACGGGTCCCCCAATCAACGTAGATTCAAATTCGGCGGCACCAAACCCGGGCAATAATCCTCCCGAAGTAACGGCTCCGACTGCGACAGATAAGACCCGAGAAGTAAGGAGAGAAGTTCAAGAGCTCCGAGCCATGTTCCACGCCAGAGAAAACTCTCAAGACTTCAGAATACGGCAACCATATCCTGTTGAATGGAGGGATGTTCCATTCCCACCAAGATATAAGCCGTTCAATATCAACCCCTATGATGGCAAGACCTCAGCAAGTCGGTACATCACTTACTTCGAGGTCACTACCGACCATCTGCCCCATGATGACGCTATCCTGACACGGTTATTCATTGGGGCATTGGAAGGAGTCGCCTTCGATTGTACCGCAACCTGCCGGACAATTGCATCCATTCCTTCGCTGGCTTCAAACGCCTGTTCTTGGAGAGGTTCTATGAGGTAGGGTAGGACGTCACGATGTCTACCCTCATGGACGTCATTCAAGGAGAGAAAGAGCTGACGAGGAATTACATTGAGCGGTTCCGTCAAACCGCAATGAAGTTACCATCTGGCAACCCGGACTCCTCCTTGATCGAAATTTGCCAAAAGAGACTACTCCCAACAATCAGTCTCTGGATTGGCGAGAGTCAATTCAAGGACTGGAAGGCTTTTATCATTAGTGCTACAAGTGCCGAAGAACGATTAAAGAAGGCTCGCTAACTGGGATTACATATCTCAGAGGGAGAGAACAAGAGCAAGCGTCCCAGCACCACCAACGACAATGGGGGTAGCCCCTCAAACAACCGGAACAACAGAGGCAAGCAGGCTATGGTGGCCAATACAGCCCAGAAGCCTGATTCGCAACCTGCGGACAAACAATGGCCTCAAATCACTTACTCTTTTGAAGACGGTCACGTCAAGCCTATCTTGGACATGCTCATACAAGGAGATAGGATTCAGCTTCCTCCACCAAGACGGGAGCCTCGGCCGGCTGATCTGGAGAACCCAAAGTTCTGCCATTACCACCGCTACGTCCACCATGCTACGCATGACTGCTACCAACTGAAACGATATATCCAAAACCTCATCGATTCGAACGCTCTGGCCATCGATTTCGAGGAGGTAACCGTGGCAGCCAACATGGTGTCCGTATAATTCGGCAGCTTCTTTCCAACGGAGACCCAGGACGGGGTTATACCTATTCCTCTGGCAACGATGGAGATTGCTAATCTCCCGCCTGCTCAAGCTGCTGGTCTAGTACCCCTCACCACATCACGAGGGGAAATCATGTGGGTCCATCCGGACCTAGTCCACAAGGTAACTCAGTCCACTCCATCTTCTAAAAAGAAAAATAGAAAAGTCAGATCCTGCCGTACCACCTCAGCAGATAAAGAGGAAGTCACGGCCGTTGTTACTCGATCCGGAGCACAATCTCAACCTGTGGCTGAAAACTCGACTGATGATCATCCGCCCATTACCACGGATGCTCCGGGACCGGCTCAGCCTTCGACGACCGACAAGCCTAGGCCGAAGGAGACTCGCTTCGACAAATCCCTCCGAAAGAAAACATCTCAGGGGCTGGAGAGGCCCTACAACTTCGACATCTTGGCGCAATTGGCCAATACACCGGCCAAATTGTCCTTATATGAACTCCTGAGGCTCTCGAAGGATGTCCGCACAGCTTTGAGCGATGCACTTTAAAATGCCGATGCGTACCTGGCTCAGGTCAACCTCACGGGAGAAAATCAGCCCGCAGACCTCCAAGACAGCGCCTGTACGGGAGCAATGCCCAACATCGTCTTCACTCCATAAGACATGCTCATCAAGACTAATCTACACGATCGCCCGTTATACTACACAGGTTACATCGACGACATAAAGGTGGACCGGATGCACATTGACCCCGGGTCTTCCATAAGCATCATTCCAAAAGGACTACTGCATCATCTTTGCATCCCGATGCATCGCCTGACCCCTACAAACACCGCCATCAGCGGGTTCAATTCGGGCAGGAGCTACCCAATCGGGAAGATCCGTCTGAAATGTCAGATTGGCGATCTCCAATCAGAAGTCACTTGCTACGTCATAGATGCCGACACTTCATACAACATCCTTTTGGGGCGCCCTTGGATACACGATTACATGATCGTGCCTTCCACGCTACACCAATGCTTCAAATATGTCGACAAGCACGGCTTCGTGAGGACAGAATTTGCTGACATCGATCCCTTCAAAGGGGTCGAATCTTATTACTCGGACTCCTGCCTATATGAAAAGTCGAAGAGGCACCTTGAAGGAGGAAATAAACAAACTGATGTTGAAGCAACCACGGGATCAGAAGAACCTCTGACAATCCACCTCCAGGCTCGCAAACCAGGCAATTTCGCACCCCTTACGGCCACGTTGCGTAAGGACGCGATCAGCCTCTCGGCACAGGAAGAGCAGTTGAGAATCCGGCTGCCAAGGTCTGGCCAGGTACCGAGACCCACGACAGGGTCACTTACCATCAAATTGCCGAGAGTCGGTCAATCCCAAACAGAGAAGCTCAATCCCTCCGATGGACCTCTGACGATACGCCTGCCTAAGAAAGGTCGTCACCCCGATACGAGGTCTGACACTTCAAGCGAACCAGCCACCCCTCGCTCCACATCAAGTGCCGGACTGGGGGTTGCTAGTCTACCAACAACCCCACACTCCGCTCCGTCAGTTGAACCTCTGAAGATCAAGCTGACTAGGATGCCCTCTCAATCTTCATTCACACAGGGGGTAGCCGAAGAGGAACCAGAGCTAGCCAAGTATGTGGCTGCCCACACTGACGCTCCCTCCGCAGATGATGTAATCCCTCTAGAAAAGATACCTTACTTCATCAATAAAGGGTTATCTTTGAACTACACCGAGCTCAATAAGCTATGTACAATGTATGCTATGGAACACGGTATAGGCACTCACCTACATACACAGGTGACAAATGTGTACACCGCTATCCAACTTACTCCAGTAGAAGACGCTTACCGAATAATCGAGGGAGGGGACTACCCAATCATCTTCGGCCGGACGAACAACCCGCATCCCCTCGCCATGGAAGAAGTCGACTTCGGATCAGATGCTGGAAGATTGCCTCTGTATCTCTATAGCCCTCAATCTAAATATCTCATGCAGAAACAGGGGTATGATCTAGAGACAACGCCAGGACTGAACTACGGCACTGGACGACGATTACCTTTGAAGACGCCAGCCCCAGTGGGCAAACCACGGAACTACTATAACAAAACCCGATGCGGTTTAGGGTATGTAACGCCTACTACGACCCCTGAAAGCTCAGATGAAGAATGCGACTGGCAGTCACATTCAACCGGATCACCGACTTCCAACTCAGATACCAGCATCGGAGATGTGTTCAGACAAGTCATGTCAGTCAACATGGCATTCACCGACGCTTACGAGGAAGACGAAGACATCTCCGAAATCCTTGAGCTAGAGCCATGGGCCCAGCAATTAGACGCACAATGGGAAAAGCGGTTCGAACTGCGAGAACCTCCTACTGAAGATGAAGTCATACAAGTGGATCTCGGCAGCGAATCTTCTCCAAAACCGATCTTTATCAGTAAAAGCCTAACTGACGAAGAACGAGAGTCGCTGTTAGAACTTGTCAGAGAATACATTGATGTGTTCGCCTGGAGCTATGAAGACATGCCGGGGTTAAATCCTGACATCGCTCTCCACAAACTCAATATACGGCCAGATGTAAAGCCAGTCAAGCAGCAACAACGATGCTTCTGCCCAGGCGTCATGGATGCGATCGAAGCCGAAGTCAACAAGATAATAGCCAGCGGCTTCATTCGTGAAGAGCAATATCCTGATTCGGTCGCCAATATAGTACCCGTCCTCAAGAAGAATGGGAAGATTCGAATCTGTATCGACTTCCGCAACCTGAACGAGGCATGCCCCAAAGATGAATTTCCCCTTCCTATTACAGACATCATGATCGACAATACATGCGGCTTTGAACGTATGTCATTCATGGATGGATTCTCGGGGTACAATCAAATCAAGATGTCTCCCGACGACGAAAAGCACACTTCATTCCGAACCCCGATTGGCACATACTGCTACACAGTCATGCCATTCGGTCTAAAGAATGCTGGTGCTACATATCAGCGAGCCATGAGTATCATTTTCAGAGAACATTTGCGCAAGACAGTAGAATACTATGTCGACGACATCGCCGTCAAGAGTTGCCGTAAGGAAGATCATCTGCAAGACCTGAGAACGGTGTTCAACTTAATGCGAGCCCACAATCTGAAGATGAACCCTACAAAATCATTCTTGGGCGTATCCAGCGGGAAGTTCTTGGGCTTCATCATCACTGTACGGGGTATCCATGTAGACCGCGAGAAAACAAGGGCAATTATGGAGATGGGTCCCCCGAGAAATCTCCGTGAACTTAGAGGCCTCCAAGGGAGGCTAGCTTATATCAGGAGGTTCATTTCCAACCTCTCCGGGCGATGCCGACCGTTCACCCACCTCATGAAGAAGGGAGTCTCATTCGTATGGGACGAGGAATGGCAGTGCGCTTTCGATGACATCAAAGAATATTTATCAAATCCTCCAGTCCTGGTGGCCCCGGTCCCTCGAAAACCATTCCTGCTCTATGTACGAGCAATGGAACACTCCCTCGGTGCCCTGCTGGCACAAAACAATGACGCAGGCCACGAGCAGGCCATTTACTATCTCAGTCGAATGATGGTCGGGCCCGAACACCGATACACCGTTGTGGAGAAAGAATGCCTCGCCCTGGTATTCGCCATTCAAAAGACGCGGCACTATGTCACGGGGCAAACCATACATGTGATCTCACGAATCAACCCTCTCAGGGTCCTCATGACCAAACCAGGGGCACTCAGCTCCCACCTCGCTACATGGGCGATATTGCTGTCCCCCTATCATATGATCTTCGTCCCGCAGAAGGCTGTCAAAGGTCAAGCCCTGGCAGACTTTTTGGCGGTCCATCCAGGATCGGAATCATCCAGAATATACGAAAAAATCCCAGATGAGGTCGCCGATTCAAATACAACCACCCACGATAACATATGGCGGATGTTCTTCGATGGCGCTTCAAGAACCGGACCCAAGGGAAACATCGTCGTCGGAGTCGGAGTAGTATTGGTCTCTCCTACCGGGCTAGTAATCAATCGCGCCTACTCTCTCACGGAACCCTGCTCTAACAATGTGGCCGAGTACAACGCTTTGGTTATTAGCCTCCAACACGCAAGAGAACTGGGGGTAGAATACCTTGAAGCATACGGCGATTCGCAATTAATCGTCAACCAGATTCGGGGGACGTACGAAGTCCGCCATGAAGACATGATCCCCTACCACCAAATAGCGATCAACATTATCTCATCATTCGAGGGATTCTTCATCGAACACGTCCCCAGACTCCAAAATATCGAAGCTGATGCCCTAGCAGGCCTGGCTGCTTCCCTAGCAGTGCCAAACCACTCTCATCATTCGGTCGATGTAATCGGCCATGAGCTGGTCTACCCCAAGAACAACGTTCAAGAAATGGCGAGTTATTCTGCTCAGATGATCGACGAAGTGCCAGACTGGAGACAACCATTCATAGACTTCGTGGTCTACGACATCCTGCCCGAGAACCCGAAGGAGGCTACTTCTATCAGACGGCGTTCTCTCAGATTCTTCTACGATACAGAGACGAAATGCTGTATCGCCGCTCCTACAACGGATTACTACTTCGGTGCTTGTCGAACGCAGAAGCTAAAGAAGCCGTACGAGAGGCTCATGACGGTGTCTGCGGGGCCCATCAGCCTGGCCCTAAGCTGCAAGACCGCCTTCGCCGGATGGGCTACTACTGGCCCACGATGGTGGCTGATGTAATAGATTATGCCCAAAAATGCAAGGCCTGCCAAGTCCACGCAGACTTCATTCATCAACCATCCAAATTTCTACATCCGACAGTGGCGTCCTGGCCATTCGAAGCATGGGGAATGGATATCATTGGTCCAATCACCCCACCTTCCTCCCGAGGACATCGCTTCATACTGGCGATCACTGATTACTTCTCAAAGTGGGCAGAAGCTGTCCCACTCGCCGAAGTCAAGACTTCGAACGTAATCAGCTTCCTGAAGCACCACGTCATTTACCACTTTGGACTGCCCCGAAGGATCATCCATGATAATGGTCCGCAGTTTATAAGCCACGCATTCTGCCGATTCTGCGACAAACACCATATTCAGAATGTCGCTTCGACACCATACAACCCGGCAGCAAACAAGTTAGCAGAGGCATTCAACAAAACAATCATCAAACTCCTCAAGAAATTTGTCTCCTCCAACAAACACGACTGGAACGACAAGCTCGGCGAGTGCTTATGGGCTTATCGCACCATAGTTCGAACAGCCACCGGGAATACACCATTCTCTCTGGTGTACGGGAGTGAGGCAGTTCTCCCATTAGAGACTCAGATTCCCTCACTCCGAGTCGCCCTCACTTATCAATTGACAACGGATGATAACTACCGACGTCGACTACAAGAGTTAGAGGCCTTAGATGAAAAATGCCTCCTAGCTCAGCAAAGGATCGAATTATACCAAGCACGCATCTCAGGAGCCTTCAACAAAAAGGTCAAAGTCAGAACATTCCAAGTAGGCGATCTTGTTTTGGCAGTCAGGAGGCCAATGGTCATGACTCACAAGACCACCGGCAAGTTCCAGCCAAAATGGAAAGGCCCCTTTATCATCGAGGCCGTGTTCTCCAATGGTGCTTACCGCCTCGCCAAGCAGAACGGAGACTTGCTCATGTTGCCCGTCAACGGCAAGTTCCTGAAGAAATACTATGTTTAAACAAAATTTTCCAGAGTTTCGAGTTATGTGCCCGCTGGTACCTCTAAACTCAATCCCCTAATTTTCCAACTTATTGAGTCACGTACCCTCTTGTACCGCTGAACTCACATCCCAAATTCCCAAGTCATGTACCTGCTGGTACCTCTGAACTTACACTTTGATTCCAACATTCATAGATTTTTGAGTCATGTACCCGCGTGTACCGCTGAACTCATGCCCTTCTTCCATTAACATATCCCAAATTCCCAAGTCATGTACCTGCTGGTACCTCTGAACTTACACTTTGATTCCAACATTTTCCAGATCTTCGAGTCATGCATCCGCTGATACCACTGAACTCACCCTCATAGTTTTTTTAGATTTTTGAGTCATGTACCCGCTGGTACCGCTGAACTCACACTCACCATTATCCAGATTCTCGAGTCATGTACCCGGTGGTGCCTCTGAACTCACATCCCGGTCACTCTTTCAGGTAGGAAGTTATGTATGATCATACCTCTGAACTTCCTTCCCGAAGGAGATCCCCCCTCATGATCTAATACCCACACTCCCAGTGCACAAAAAGGGTAATCGATCCACAAATGTCCAAAACGGCCATGTCCTCATTACCTCTGAGTCGTTCCACTTCCGCCAAAAAATAAATCACCCCTACATAGAACTTCCATGTCCTTATTACCTCTGAGTTGTTCTATGTACCCCCCTGTCAAAGAGACCCTCATGCTCACCATATCCTCAGCACCTCTGAGTCAGTATGAATGGTTCATTTCTTTTAAACTTATTGTCCGTATCCAAAACCAGGGTATGTTAGGGACAATGGGTCCACGCAAAATGACCCGATAAAAGGATTATTACAAAGCAAAAGAGTGAAGCAAATATATATTCCATTCAGTCAGAAATCAGTTACATCCACACGGTTACAGGAAAGTTCTTCATTACAGACAAGACACCTCAAACCCCTAGTTACAAAAATACGTATACAACTCCTTCAACCACATTACGTATGAAGGGTGTAACTGAGGAAGATCCTCGTCCAGAATGGGAGAATCAGGATTCCCAGTGGTGTCACCCTCAGCAGTCTCGACAGTGGGGAGGACGTCGTCCCTCTCAGGCTCCGATTCTTCTTTCATTGTCTCCTTCTTAACAGAGGAAGGCCCCTGATTGACGCCAGGGAGCGACGGATCCTCTACCACTGCAATATCAGCACTCGGTGGAGACACTATAAGAACCAAAAGACAGAAAAAAGTGATGAGAAATGATGAAAACAGTCAGAAGATATTCAGAAGTGTTCATGCGGCTCGTTTGAAGACAACTCTTATGCGGCTTGGACATGGAATATATTCCATGCGGCTCATAGGATGCGTATGTGGACCACGTAATCTAAAAAGCTCGCATCAAAATGATTATGCACGAAGCAATGCAGCAGAGCAGCATCTTTTAGGGTTTCAGAGCACCCAATCTTCCGCACAGTCCTTACCTTCGACGACAACATGAACATCAAGACGAACGGGGGGTGCGGCAATTGAAGACGAAGCCGACTTCCTGCTCCTAGCCACAACCTTCTTCACTGCCTTGGAAGCCCTAGGTGCCATCGTGGTTTGTCAGTTGGAAGAAGGAAGTAAGACAGAAATCTTAATCAGAAAGAGTCTAAGAGAGAAATCCTTCTAAATACCCTTCCATTTATAGAGAAAGGAGGACCAAGACTGACGCTTCGTACAAAGTAGTCGACTCTTCGGCTATCGATACTGACTAGTTAATTAGAGGTCAGAAACTCCTAGGATCCTGCCCCAAAAAGGTTTGCATGCATGACATAATGGCGTAGCGAGCAGCTATGCGGCTGAACAATCTATGCGGCCAAGATCTCTATGCGGTCAGGGTTTCATATACGGTTAGAAGAGCACGGCCATGCTTCTTATTCAAAGTATTTCAATTTTACAAATTGAAAACTTCGAAGGGGGTCCTGTAGAAGCATGGAAAATCCTAAAGAAATTGACTCATGCGGCCAAGAAAGACCCATGCGGCTCAGAAAATGCATGCGGCTCAGGGAGTCATACGGCATAAGGAGCTATGCGGCCGGAGGTATCCCATGCGGCTCAGAAGACACGTGGCGTGACAGTGCTCCCCTCCGATCCATGCTGCATTAATTGCTTTGACGGCTGACCCCTCTGAAAAGTTGACAGACCTGACACCAAAGCAGGTAATTATGACTCTGTCATGATGATGAATCTCTAGGGAAGAGAAAGAAATCTCTGACATGATCCCCCGAGAACAACAAAATGCCACGTGATCCTGCCACGTGGGTGTGCTTATGCGACTCGAAGTTAAGACTTTCCATGCGGTTCAGAGTGAAGCTGTCCCATGCGGCTCGAGTGGAATCATCCCTATGCGGCTCAAGAAGATCATGCCCATGCGGCTCAAGCAGACACACCATTATGCGGTTCATGCGGCTCATCATATGGTTCAGAAGTCTGAAGGAGGGGGCCACTGCGCAGACAGTCCTGACACGTGTCCCAAGTCTTATGCGGCCCAAAATTTATGCGGCCCAAATCTTATGCGGCCCAATCTGCATGCGGTTTCAGTCTCACCGTTGGCTCTCAGGATACGTGTCCTCAGCCGGTCAATCTCCCAGATTTATGGCAATCCAAGATCGGGTCGAATCCCAATGATCTGGGGCACGTGGCAGGAGAATAAGTTTGATTTATTCGCAGATATAAGAGAATCATTATAAGGAAGATTTATGCCAATCAGCATTAATTGCTAATGGGGATTTGGTGTTATCTACCCTTAATGGTTCTGATTCGTCACAATCAGAAACGAACGGCCTGGATTGATCAATCCCCAGGCCATCGCCATCTCCAAGAGCTAATCATTGGCAACCCTAGCGATCACATCCCACTATTATAAATAGCAAGGTGCCATTCCCTTGTAAAAAAGGGAAGATATACAAAAAAAGAAGCCAGAGAAGAATACGTATACACAGAAAGACTTCCCCCATAGTCAGAGAGAGAATATACACAGAGAGAGAGAAGCCCAGAGAGCAATCAGAGAGAGAGCAAGAAGGCATTTCTTCGTCAACGACCAAGCAGATCTTTCCCGAGTCAAGGCTGCGTACCGATCGTCCAAGGAGTAAGGCAGAGCGGCCGTCGCTTTCCCGAGCCTCTATTGTCACCCCCCAGAATCTAAAATAAACAATCGTACTTAGACTGCTGTACCTAGGTTTTCTTCCCTAGGCTTTCTTTGTACGAGCGAGTTTGTATTGTGAGTCTAAGTTCAGTCCTCCGATAATTGTTCTGTACTTTTACAATCAATGGCAAACAACTACTGAACTTTGTCCGAGTTCTATCCCAGAGAATATTATAAATAGAGAGTATTTCTCCATTCAACTCACTCAATCCTCTCTTCTCTTCTCTATTCATTCAAGTTTTCTCAAAGAGTTTTTTTTACTTTCAAATCAAAATGTTACAACTCCTAGCTAAGTCGATGCCAGTTTCGGTTCAATCAAGAAGTTTGGTCGAGTTGTACAAAAGGCTTGAAAATATCTCAGTTTTCAGTATGTTCCTGAAGTCAGCAAGTCCTTCGGATTAAAGGCTTGCAAGTTGAAGTAGTGCTCTTCAGATGAAAAGCACAAGTTGTAAGGAGCTGCAAGCGCTGCGGATTTAAAGCTTGTGTTTTACGAGATAGTGGATTCAATATTGAGCTGAGTACCCGAGGCTGGACTAGTCCTCTCGAAGAAAAACCAGTATAAACCTTGGTGTTTGAGTTTGCTATCTTTGATCTCCTTATATTATGCACTTATTTAAATACTGCATACTTCATATTTAGATTATTACTGCCTTATTAAGTAGTGATTTTTATTCTGCTGCACATATGCACTCTATTCGCCCCCCTCTAGAGGTGCTCAACGGTCCTACAATTGGTATTAGAGCATGTTATATTCATATAAATACTCTAAAGATTATACTTATGAAAGCCATGAAATCTATGTTCACCGATGAAGGACAGTCCACAACTAGACGCCCACTATTTGATGGAACAAACTACACATACTGGAAAACATGAATTAGTTTTTCTTAAAATCACTCGACTTTGATCGCTAGTCTATAGTCATGGACGGTTAGAAAAAGCCGCCTAGAATAGTAGTTGATGAAAATCTTGTAGACGAGCTCCATGATTTATATACAGATCAAGAAAAGAAATTTTTTTGGTCACAAAGTTAAAGCATAACCTTCTAAGTATTAGTCATCATGCTAATAATGGTTATGTTATTAACTTTGTGAAAGATTAATGTTCCATATATGATATAACTACTAGAAATTTAGTTTATGAAGGAATAAGGGAGGATAACATTTATGTTTTCTATCTATCAAATAGTACCAATAATGTCACGACCCGCACCCTAGAGTAAGGGCACGAGACGTGGGTACGTCCAGCCAACGCCGCAATGTCGGCGGTAGAACGCTGTCCTAGGTCACAACATCTAACAATATAATGCTAAACAGTTTATACTCCCCGAATGGGGGTGACATAGCAGAAAGTAAACTCATTCACAACTAAGGCAGAAGGATAAGATAGAAAGATAGATAGATACTGCTGAAAAGAAAGGAAATCCACAAGTACAAACAGAGAGTCTAAGTGTCTAAGATAAGTACATATCCCAAATCCCAAGTATCAAATATATACACTCATCCAGAGAGTAATGTAAATGAAAACATCCTAGTCTAGAGGAGTGTCATCCACTGCTAGTAGGACCTGCTGCTAGTCCAGGTCCAAGCACTCATCTAGGGTAGCACCGTAACAAGTAGAACAGAAGGCCTCATCCTCATCCTCTGTAATATTTTCAACAGGTCCAGTCAGGACAGGAGCGAGCACAATACATCTCAACAAGTCATAGCAGGAAAGGAAATATAATCATGCTAGAGAATAAAATACAGGAAACTGAAGAATAGCGTAATGTAAGAAGAGACTGTAAGTAAATATCTATGATATATAAAAGAGAGACAGTGCTAGTTATAGAAGCATGGAAAATAATAAAAAAGAGCCATACGGCCAGGAAACCCCATGCGGTTCAGAAAGCCCATGCGGCTCAGAGGACCCATGCGGCTCACCGCGTCCATACGGCTCTGTGATCTCCATGCGGCTCAGAGGGGTGCCACGTAGCATACAAATAACTCTTCCCTTACTGCATTAATTGCCTTGACGGCTGACAGCTCTGATAAGACGATAGCCTTGACACAAAAATATAATTATGACTCTGTCATAATGACAGACTCCTAGGGAAGCGAAAAAAATCTCTGACACGATTCTCCGAGAGTCAGAAACCTTCATACGGCCTTGACACGTGGACAGTCGTATGCGGTCCATGCGGAGGCTCCCCCATGCGGCTCATGAAGACCAGCCCCATGCGGCTCACAATGACCATCCTTATGCGGCTCATAAGGATTATCTCCATGCGGTTCACTCATACTCATGCGGCTCAAATCACTACCATACGGCCCAAATGTTCAGGGGGGCCATTTCTAGGCAGCCTGGACACGTGGCCAGCTTTATGCGGCCCAACTTTCCTGCGGCTCAGACACGCGGCGTGATAGCAGGACACGTGGCATCAGATTGATCGAAATCTCTCAGCAAATCCCAATGAAATATTGGGATCAAATTAGATCATTTGCAAATAAGCCAATTAAAGACACGTGTCGAAGAATCCGGGGTTGGCATGATAAATCGGAAGGATTTATGTCAATCAGCATTAATTACCACAAAAGATTTGATGCAATCACATTTATTGCTCAAATCTCAAATGAACGGCCCAGATTTAATGATCCTTAGCCGCCGACTTCCAAGAATGGGCAATCATTGTAAACCCTAATGAGGCCCCCCACTCTTATAAATAGCAGGGTGCCATTCCCCTGCATATATAGAGAGAGACAGAGACGAAGATATACGGAGAGAGATACGAATACACATACAGAGAGCAGAGAGAGAGAGAGAGCACGCCCCCTCGGATCCAGAAAGAATAAAGATAGCATTTCTTCATCAACGCTAAGCAGTTCTTCTACAGAGCCAAGGCTGCACCCGATCGTCCAAGGAGGAAGGCAGAGCTGCCATCGCTTTCCCGAGCCTCTATCGTCACCTCCCAGAATCTAAAATAAACAATTGTACATAGATTGCTGTACCTAGGTTGTCGTCCCTAGGCTTTCTTTGTACGAACGAGTTTGTATTGTGAGTCTAAAGTTCAGTCCTCCGATAATTGTTCTGTTTTTTTACAATCAATGGCAAACACGATGGCGACTCTGCTGGGGACAAACTTCTCTACGGCTGAGGAGTTGGTGACGCAATCGGATGCAGCCAAACTTGGCTCCACGCCACAGAAGATGGTCGTCCGCTTTGACCAACAGGCGTTTGAAGAAATGCTCTCCGAAGGAAGTGCTGGCCCGATCCAGAAGTGAACCCGCACAAAGAAAGCTCGCTGCGAGTGGAGGGCAAAATCATTTGCTCCTCCACAAGCTCTGGACGGGGTACTCTCTGCTACCCAAGACGGCGAAGGCGATTCTCATACGGCTTCATTTCGAGCCGTAGAGCACTCTGCTGTCCCCAAGTCCGGCAGAGGAAAGCACTACGATGTTGGACATGCAGGGACAAAGAGTGATTCCATGCGCCCCGAGAAGAAGCCGAACACTCCTGTGGCCAAAACTGCCAACCACATGTAGGAGACTCATGCGGATGAATCTGCCAGCCGCATGAAGAAAGTCTATGCGGCCAAGTCATCCAGCCGCATGAAGAAAACTCATGCGGCTGAGACTTCCAGCCGCATGAAGAAAATCGATGCGGCTACGTCTGCCAGCCGCATGAAGACCATTGATGATAGCCGCATGACGTCTATTTCACGTGGCTCTGTCTTCGACCGTCTCTCCTATGGTCCTGATGTCCTGTACTCCTAAGAAGATATGTCTGACTCCCTCCAGTATCACTTAGACTCTTCCTACTATGTGCCTCTACGCACTAGAGCGAAGAAGTCTAGGGCAGCG
Organism: Iris pallida; assembly: GCA_029216955.1. Classification (NCBI taxonomy): domain Eukaryota; kingdom Viridiplantae; phylum Streptophyta; class Magnoliopsida; order Asparagales; family Iridaceae; genus Iris; species Iris pallida. The sequence goes on from JANAVB010028197.1 coordinate 1,879,983, forward strand.
CGAGTTTGGCAAGCTCGATCCGCTGACCCAACCTCTGACCATCCGAGCATCCCGCATACCGTTATGCGGGCCTCAGATGGGAAGTTATACAGGACCACTCGAGTCCAGCCCCCGGCGGCAAATGGACAGAGAGGATCGCAAAAGTCTTCCGAAATCCAGGGAGCAAACATGGTCGATCCCGACCCATCTGACTTGCGTGAGGCCATCCTCCATAAATGCAAGGAAAGAGAAGATGCATCAGGGTGCAAAGAGTCCTCCTGCGGACGTCATTGTACCCAAGTCATCATCAACTGCTGCTGCAATAATGCGACGGTGCGAGAAGACCGGCAGTCCGTCTTTCAAAGTCTACAACAGCCGTCTTCAGAGGACGAGGTACTTCCCGTCGTCTCCTGCAATTCTGCTCAGAAAGTCCCCGCTGATGGGAGAGGAAAGAAAACAAATGTTCCCAACCCAAAGATTTCAACCACTTCGACTAAAAGACTGTCGTCTAATCGGGTGCCCACCACCGGAGTTTTCCAAGGCACCCGTTCTAAGACGAAATCTGCTACAGTGGGAGAATCGTCGTCTACAATACTGAGGGTTGCTGGAACTGGGGGTAGTACTCCTCCGAACCTCCACGACAACCCGATATTCCAAGAAGACGAGCAGGGGGAAACAACTCTCCCATCAGATGCAGCGAACCCCGACGTCTCTGAGGACGTCCACAACTCCCAAGACGAGACGAACTCGGAAACTGGGGGTACCGTTCCTTCCGAATCTGAACCAGAAGAAAACATACCTACGTACCCCGATGACTTCTCACTACAAGGGTATGATTCGGAGGGCGCTTTCTCCACCGCTCCGTCCATCTCTCCTCACGTAAAGATGGTGTTCATGACAGACAGCAGCCAAGGTGGCTCCAGTGATCGCCAGCGCATCGATACGCTCGAAGCCATATTGCTTGCCTTGGTCAAGTTTGTGGACGAGATCAAAACGGCCCTTCCAACTCTGCAAGGAGTGACGCCTGGCCAAACAAGCGCGGGACCCGCGGTCAATGTGGACTCGAATTCAGCAGCACCGAACCCGGCCAACAATCCCCCTGAAGTAATGGCCTCCACCGCTGTAGATGAGGCCCGAGAAGCAAGAAGAGAGGTCCAGGAGCTCCGAGCCATGTTTCACGCTTGAGAAAACTCTCCAGACCTCATAATACGGCAACCGTACTCTGCTGCATGGAGGGATGTCCCCTTCCCGCCAAGATATAAGTCGTTCAACATCAACCCGTATGATGGCAAGACCTTCGCAAGTTGGTACATCACTTACTTCGAGGTTACCACCGACCATCTGCCCCATGACGATGCCATCCTCACACAATTATTCATCGGGGCATTGGAAGGAGTCGCCTTCGACTGGTATCACAATCTGCCGGACAACTGCATCCACTCTTTCGCCGGCTTCAAGCGCATGTTCTTGGAAAGATTCTATGAAGTAGGGCAGGACATCACCATGTCCACCCTCATGGACGTTGTTCAAGGGGAGAAAGAGCTGACAAGGAACTATATTGAGAGGTTTCGCCAAACTGCCATGAAGCTGCCGTCCGGTAATCCGGATTCCTCCTTGATTGAAATTTGCCAAAAGAGACTGCTTCCAACAATCAGTCTCTGGATGGACGAAAGTCAATTCAAGGACTGGAAGACGTTTATCATCAGTGCCATAAGCGCCAAAGAACGACTGAAGAAGGCTCGCCAACTGGGATTGCACATCTCGGAGGGAGAGAACAAGGGCAAGCGTCCTAACACCAGCAACGACAATGGGGGTAGCTCTACCAATAATCGAGACAACAAGGGCAAACAGGCTATGGTGGCTGACACAGCACAGAAGCCTGAGCCAAAGTCGACAGACAAACAATGGCCGCAAATTACTTACTCCTTCGAAGACGGTCACGTCAAGACCATCTTGGACATGCTCATACAAGAAGACAGAATCCAGCTCCCTCCACCAAGATGGGAACCACAGCCGGCAGAAATAAAGAATCCAAAGTACTGCCATTACCACCGCTACGTCCACCATGCTACACATGACTGCTACCAGCTGAAACGGTACATCCAAAATCTCATCGATTCGAACGCACTGGCCATCGATTTCGAAGAGGTAACCATGGCAGCCAACATGGTGTCAGTACAATTCGACAGCTTCCCTCCGACGGAAACTCAAGACGGTATGGTCCCCATCCTTCTGGCGACAATGGAGATTGCTAATCTTCCACCTCCCCGAGATCAGGAGGCTGGCCTAGTGCCTCTCACCACATCACGAGGGGAGATCATGTGGGTCCATCCAGACTTGGTATCTGAAGTGACTCAGCCCACACCATCTTCCACTGGCGAGAAGAAGAGTAGAAAAGTCAGGTCCTGCCGCACAATTTCGACAGATATCGAAGAAGCTACAGCCGTCGTCACTCGGTCTGGGGCACAATCCTAACCTGCGGCTGACAACTCGGCTGAAGATCATCAGCCCACTACAACTGACGCTCCGGGACCAGCTCAGCCTCCGACGAACAACAAGCCTAGGCCGAGGGAGACTCGCTTTGACAAATCCCTCCGAAAAGAGGCATCACAAGGGCTGGAGAAGCCCTACAACTTCGACATCTTAGCGCAATTGGCCAACACACCGGCCAAATTATCATTATACGAGCTCCTAAGACTCTCCAAGGATGTTCGCGCGGCTTTGAGCGATGCACTCCAAAATGCCGACGCATACCTGGCTCAGGTGAACCTCACGGGAGAAAACCCGCCTGTAGATCTCCAAAACAGCGCCTGCACGGAAGCGATACCCAACATTGTCTTCACTCCGCAGGACATGCTCATCAAAACCAACCTGCATGATCGCCCGCTATACTATACTGGATACATCGGCGACGTAAAGGTGGATCGGATGCACATCGATCCTGGCTCTTCCATAAGCATTATCCCGAAGGGTCTGTTGCATCATCTCCGCATCCCAATGCATCGTCTGACGCCTACAAGCACCGCCATCAGCAGTTTCAATTCGGGCAGAAGCTACCCAATTGGAAAGATTCGTCTGAAGTGTCAGATTGGCGATCTCCAATCAGAAGTCACCTGCTACGTCATAGATGCAGACACTTCATACAACATCCTCTTGGGGCGCCCGTGGATACACGATTATATGATCGTGTCTTTCACGCTGCACCAGTGCTTCAAATATGTCGACAAATACGGCTTCGTGAGGACAGAATTTGCTGATATCGATTCCTTCAAAGGGGTCGAATCCTACTACTCGGACTCCTGTCTGTATGAACAGTCGAAGAAGCATCTTGGTGAAGGAGATGTGCAAGCTCGTACCGAGACAGCCACAGGATCAGAAGAACCTCTGACGATCCACCTCCAAGCTCGCAAACCTGGCAAGTCTGCACCCCTTACCGCCACTCTGCGTAAGGACACAATCAGCCTCTCGGCACAAGAAGAGCAAATAATAATCCAGCTGCCAAGGTCTGGCCAAGTGCCAAGACCCACAACAGAGCCATTGACAATCAGGCTACCAAGAGTCGGCCAGCCGCAAACGGAGAAGCTTTAACCCTCCGACAAGCCAATGACGATACGTCTCCCCAAGAAGGGTCGTTACCCCGACGCGAGGCCAGGAACTTCTAGCGAACCAACCACTCCCCGCCCAGCATCAAGTACCAGATTAGGGGTCGCTAGTCTGCCAACAACTCCACGCTCTGCTCCACCAGCTGAACCCTTGACGATCAAGCTGCCCAGGTCGTCTTCTCAGTCTTCATTTATACAGGGGGTAGCCGAAGAGGAACCGGAGCTAGCCAAGTATGTGGCTGCCCACACTGATGTTCCCTCCGCTGATGATGTAATCCCCCTAGAAAAGATATCTTACTTTATCAATAAAGGGCTATCTTTGAACTACCTCGAGCTTAATAAGCTTTGTACAATGTATGCTATGGAACACGGTATTGGCACTCACCTACACACACATGTGACAAATGTGTACACCGCAATCTAGCTTACTCTATTGGAAGACACTTACCGCATAATCGAGAGAGGGGACCATACAATCATCTTCGGCCGGAAGGACGATCCGCAGCCCTTCACCGTAGAAGAAGTCGACCTTGAATCAGATGCCGGGAGACTGCCTCTGTACCTTTATAGCCCCCTATCCAAACATCTCATGCAGAAATAGGGGTATGATCTAGAGACGATGCCAGGCTTGAACTACGGCACTGGACGACGATTACCTTTGAAACTACTGGTCCCGGCAGGCAAACCACGGGACTACTATAGCAAGACTCTATGTGGATTAGGGTATGTAACACCCACGACGACCCCTGAGAGTTCAGATGAAGAATGCGACTGGCATTCACATTCAACCGGGTCACCAACTTCTGACTCAGATACCAGCATCGGAGATGTATTCAGACAAGTCTTGTCAGTCAACATGGCATTCGCCGACGCATATGAAGAAGATGAAGACATTCCTGAAATCCTCGAGCTAGAGCCGTAGGCCTAACAGTTGGACGCACAATGGGAAAAGTGGTTCGAACAGAGAGAACCTTCTACTGAAGACGAGGTTATACAGGTCGACCTCGGCAGCGAATCTTCTCCAAAACCAATCTTCGTTAGTAAAAGCCTGACAGACGAAGAGCGAGAATCGCTGCTGGAACTTGTCAAAGAATATATTGATGTGTTCGCCTGGAGCTATGAGGACATGCCGAGGTTAAATCTTGATATTGCTCTTTACAAACTCAACATTCGACCAGATGTAAAGCCAGTCAAGCAACAACAGCTACGCTTCCGCCCGGGCATCATGGATGCGATCGAAGCCAAAGTCAACAAACTGATAGCCAGCGGCTTCATTCGTGAGGAGCAATATCCTGACTGGATCGCCAACATAGTACCCGTACTCAAGAAGAATAGGAAGATTCGAATCTGCATCGACTTCCGTAATCTGAACGAGGCATGCCCCAAAGATGAATTTCCCCTCCCTATCACAGACATCATGATTGACAACACTTGCGGCTTCGAACGTATGTCATTCATGGATGGTTTCTCTGGGTACAATCAAATCAATATGTCTCCTGACGACGAAAAGCATATATTATTCCAAACACCGATTGGCACATACTGTTACACAGTCATGCCTTTCGGTTTAAAGAATGCCGGCGCCACATATCAAAGAGCCATGAGTATCATCTTCAGAGACTACTTACGCAAGACGGTAGAGTGCTATGTTGATGACATCGTTGTCAAGAGTCGCTGTAAGGGAGACCATCTGCAGGATCTGAGGACGGTATTCGACCTGATACGATCACACAATTTGAAAATGAACCCCATAAAATCCTTCTTGGGGGTACCCAGCGAGAAGTTCTTGGGCTTCATCATCACCGCCCAGGGTATCCATGTAGACCCTGAGAAGACAAAGGCAATTATGGAGATGGCTCCTCCGAGAAATCTCCGCGAACTCAGAGGCCTCTAAGGGAGGCTAGCTTACATCAGGAGGTTTATTTCTAACCTCTCCGAGCGGTGTCGACCATTTACCCACCTCATGAAGAAAGGCGTCTCATTCGTATGAGATGAAGAATGCCAACGTGCCTTCGACAGCATCAAAGAATATTTGTCGAACCCTCTAGTCCTGGTGGCCCCGGTTGCTGGAAAACCATTCCTGCTCTACGTACGAGCAATGGAACATTCCCTCGGGGCTCTGCTGGCACAAAACAACGATACAGGCCATGAGCAAGCCATATATTATCTCAGTCGAATGATGATTGGGCCAGAGCACCGATACACCGCTGTGGAGAAGGAATGCCTCGCCCTGGTGTTTGCCATTCAGAAGACGCGGCACTATGTCACTGGACAAACAATACATGTGATCTCACGAGTCAACCCTCTCAGGGTCCTCATGACTAAACCAAGGGCACTCAACTCTCGCCTCGCTATATGGAAAATATTGCTGTCCCCTATCATATGATCTTCGTCCCACAAAAGGCGGTTAAAGGTCAAGCCCTGGCAGACTTTTTGACAGCCATCCGGGCTCGAAGTCGTCCAGAATATATGAAAAAATCCCAGACGAGGTCGTCGACTCGCATGCAACCTCTCACGATGATATATGGCAAATGTTCTTCGACGGCGCTTCGAAAACTGGACCCAAGGGCAACATCATCGTCAGAGTCGAGGTGGTGCTAGTTTTTCCTTCCGGATTGGTGATCAACCGCACTTATTCTCTCACAGAACCCTGCTCTAACAATGTGGCCGAGTACAACGCTCTGGTCATTGGCCTCCAACTTGCAAAAGAGCTGGAGGTAGAATACCTTGAAGCATACGACGATTCTCAGTTGATCGTCAATCAGATCCGGGGCTCATATGAAGTCCGCCATGAAGATATGATCCTCTCTCACCAGATAGCGATCGACATCATCTCGTCGTTCGAGGGGTTCTTTATCGAGCACGTTTCCAGACTCTGAAACATCGAAGCCGATGCCCTAGCTGGCCTTGTCGCTTCCCTAGCAGTTCTGAACTATGCTCGCCAATCAGTGGATGTGATAGGCTACGAACTGGTCTGTCCAAAGAACAACGTTCAATTCATGGAGAGTTATTCCGCCCAGACAATCGACGAAGCCTCGGATTGGAGACAACCATTCATTGACTTCATCGTTTACGATATCTTGCCCGAGAACCCAAAGGAAGCCACCTCCATCAGACGGCGTTCTCTCAGATTCTTCTACGATACAGAGATGAAGATGCTGTATCGCCAATCCTACGACGAATTATTACTTCGGTGTCTGTCAAACGCAGAAGCCGAAGAAGCCATACGATAAGCTCATGACGGTGTTTGCGGGGCCCATCAGCCTGGCCCTAAATTGCAAGGCCGTCTTCGTCGAATGGGCTACTACTGGCCTACGATGGTAGCAGATGCGATAGACTATGCGAGAAAGTGCAAAGCCTGCCAAGTCCACGCGGACTTCATCCACCAACCATCCGAATTTCTATATCCGACTGTGGCGTCCTGGCCATTCGAAGCATGGAGGATGGATATCATTGATCCAATTACTCCACCTTCCTTCCGAGGACATCGCTTCATACTCGCAATCACAGATTACTTCTCCAAATAGGCGAAAGCTGTCCCACTTGCAGAAGTAAAAACTTCAAACGTGATCAGTTTCCTTAAGCATCACGTCATCTATCGCTTTGGACTTCCCCGTAGGATCATCTACGATAATGGTTCGCAGTTTGCAAACCACGCCTTCTATCGATTCTGCGACAAGCATCACATCCAGAATATTGCTTCAACGCCATACAATCCAGCAGCGAATGGGTTAGCGGAAGCATTCAACAAAACCATCATCAAGTTACTCAAGAAGTTCGTATCGTCCAACAAACGTGACTGGAACGAGAAGCTTGGTGAATGCTTGTAGGCGTACCGTACCACAGCCCGAACGGCCACAGGGAACACACCATTCTCCTTGGTGTACGGGAGTGAGGCAGTTCTCCCATTGGAGACTCAAATACCCTCACTCTGCGTCGCCCTTACTTATCAATTGACGACGGATGATAACTACCGACGTCGACTACAAGAGTTATTGGCCTTGGATAAAAAGCCCCTCCTGGCTCAACAAAGGATCACACTATACCAAGCACGCATCTCTGGAGCCTTCAACAAGAAGGTTAAAATCAGAACATTCCAAGTGGGCGATCTCGTCCTGGCAGTCCGAAGGCCGATGGTCATGACTCACAAGATCGCCGGCAAGTTCCAGCCAAAATGGAAAGGTCCATTCATCATTGAGGCTGTATTCTCCAACGGTGCTTACCGCCTCGCAAAACAAAATGGAGACTTACTCATGTTGCCCGTCAACGGCAAGTTTCTGAAGAAATATTATGTCCAAACAACATTTTCCAGATCATTGAGTCATGTACCCGCTGGTGCCGCTGAACTCACATTCACAACATTCCAAATTATCAAGTCATGTACCCGCTGGTGCCGCTGAACACACACCCCAACATTCCAGATTATCGAGTCATGTACCCACTGGTGTCGCTGAACTCACCTCTCCGCATTCCAGATTATCGAGTCATGTACCTGCTGGTGCCGCTGAACTCACGACCACTCATTCCAGATTATCGAGTTATGTACCCGCTGGTGCCTCTGAACTCACCTTCCGGTCACTCTTTCAGATAGTAAGTCATGTATGATCATACCTCTGAACTTTCTTTCTGGAAGAGATCCTCCCTCATGATCCACTACCCGCACTCCCAGTACACAAAAAGGGTAACCGATCTACGAAATCATGAAAACGGCCATGTCCTCATTACCTCTGAGTCGTTTTACTTCCGCCAAAAACAAATTACCCCTTGCATAGAACTTCCATGTCCTCATTACCTCTGAGTCGTTCTATGTACCCTCCTTCATTGAGCCCACTTCTGTCATGTCCTCATTACCTCTGAATGGGAAGGCTCCGTCGAAGAAACCTTCATACTTGCCATGTCCTCATTACCTCTGAGTAAGTATGATGATTCCCTCGACTTATTATCCATACCAAAAAACAAAAACCCCAGGGTACGCCAAGGATAATAGGTCCACAAATATTCTCCGCTGAGTCCACTCCTGCCATGTTCTCATTACCTCTGAGTAGGAAGACTCCACGGTAAAACCTCCATACTTACCATGTCCTCATTACCTCTGAGTAAGTATGTTGGTTCTCTCTCGTCTTATTATTTATACCATGAACCAGGGTACGCCAAGGGTAATAGGTCCATAAATGTCCTCTGTTGACCACAAATGTCCTCTGTTGTTGACCACAAATGTCCTTTGTTGACCACAAATGTCATTTTTTGACCACAAATATCCTCCGTTGAGTCCACTCCTACCATGTCCTTATTACCTCTGAGTAGGAAGATTCTACGGTAAAACCCTCATACTTGCCATGTCCTCATTACCTCTGAGTAAGTATGTTGGTTCCCTTTCATCCTATTATCCGTATCCTGAACCAGGATACGCTAAGGATAATAGGCCCACAAATATCCTCCATTGAGTCCACTCCTGCCATGTCCTCATTACCTCTGAGTAGGAAGACTCCACGGCAAAACCCCCATACTTGCCATGTCCTCATTACCTCTGAGTAAGTATGTTGGTTCCCTTTTTATCCTATTATCCGTATCCTAAGCCAGGGTACACCATGGATAATAGGCCCACAAATGTCCTCTGTTGACCACAAATATTCTCCGTTGAGTCCACTCCTGCCATGTCCTCATTACCTCTGAGTAGGAAGACTCCGCGGTAAAACCCCTTTACTTGCCATGTCCTCATTACCTCTGAGTAAGTATGTTGGTTTTCTCTCTCGTCTTATTATCCATATCCTGAACCAGGGTACGCCAAGGATAATAGGCCCACAAATGTCTTCTGACGGCCACAAATGTCCTCTGTTGACCACAAATGTCCGCAGTTGACCACGAATGCTGTACTAAGTTCTCTAGTACATGCTACTCTTTTCTCATCATGTCTTGGGAGCCCAGCTGCTCCCTGGCATTCTTTCAAATACCTAGTACATCCACATCTTTTCTCATTATCACATACTTTTGGAGCCCAGCTGTTCCATAGCATTCTTACACCCAATACATAGAACTTCCACGTTGATAGCACCTCTGAGTTGTTCTGTGTATCCTCATTAGGGCCACTCCTACCACGTCCTCGTTACCTCTGAGTAGGAAGGCTCTACTTTAACCCCATATTTACCATGTTCTCACCACCTCTGAGTAAATATGATGGTTCCCTCTCTCAACTTATTATCCGTACCTAAAACCAAGGTACGCCAAGGATGATAAGTCCACACAAAATCCCCAGCAGAAGTACTCAAACCTATCACGTCCATGCTACCTCTGATAGGATCTCCACACCAAAATAACGCTACTTTCCATGCTTCTTATTCAAAGTATTTCAATTTTGCAAATTGAAAACTTTGAAAGAGGTCTTGTAGAAGTATGGAAAATAATAAAGAAAGAGCCATGCGGCCAGGAAACCCCATGCGATTCAGAAAGCCCATGCGGCTCAGAGGACCCATGCGGCTCACCGCGTCCATGCGGCTCTGTGATCTCCATGCGGCTCAGAGGGGTGCCACGTAGCATACAAACAACTCTTCCCTTACTGCATTAATTGCCTTGACGGCTGACAACTCTGACAAGACAATAGCCTTGACACAAAAATATAATTATGACTATGTCATAATGACAGACTCCTAGGGAAGCGAAGAAAATCTCTGACACGATCCCCCGAGAGTCAGAAACTTTCATGCGGCCTTGACACGTGGACAGTCGTATGCGGTCCAAGCGGAGGCTCCCCCATGCGGCTCATGAAGACCAGCCCTATGTGGCTCACAATAACCATCCTCATGCGGCTCATAAGGATTATCTCCATGCGGTTCACTCATACTCATGCGGCTCAAATCACTACCATGCGGCCCAAATGTTCGGGGGACCATTTCTAGGCAGCCTGGACACGTGGCCAGCTTTATGCGGCCCAACTTTCGTGCGGCTCAGACACGCGGTGTGATAGCAGGACACATGGCATCAGATTGATCGAAATCTCTCAGCAAATCCCAATGAAATATTGGGATCAAATCAGATCATTTGCAAATAAGCCAATTAAAGACACGTGTCGAAGAATTCAGGGTTGGCATGATAAATCGGAAGGATTTATGTCAATCAGCATTAATTATCATAAAAGATTTGATGCAATCACATTTATTGCTCAAATCTCAAATGAACGGCCAAGATTTAATGATCCTTAGCCGTCGACTTCTAAGAATGGGCAATCATTGTAAACCCTAATGAGGCCCCCCACTCTTATAAATAGCAGGGTGCCATTCCCCTGCATATATAGAGAGAGACAGAGACGAAGATATACGGAAAGAGATACGAATACACATACAGAGAGCAGAGAGAGAGAAAGAGCATGCCCCCTCGGATCCAGAGAGAATAAAGAGAGCATTTCTTCATCAACGCTAAGCAGTTCTTCTACAGAGCCAAGGCTGCACCCGATCGTCCAAGGAGTATGGCAGAGCTGTCGTCGCTTTCCCGAGCCTCTATCGTCACCTCCCAGAATCTAAAATAAACAATTGTACTTAGATTGCTGTACCTAGGTTGTCGTCCCTAGGCTTTCTTTGTACGAGCGAGTTTGTATTGTGAGTCTAAAGTTCAGTCCTCCGATAATTATTCTGTTCTTTTACAATCAATGGCAAACACTAGTGACTCACAGTACAGGATAAACATATGAATGGCTAGGGACTGAATCATGATTACACTACGGAATTGATTCATGATTACACTACTTGGAATTATCTACATATTTATTTATACTCCCCCATCCCCAATCAATACACAAGGATCCAGTCAAGTTACGTTAAGATTCATGATTATACTACGTTGCCCATAAAGGGTGATTCATGAATTGATTCGTGAAGGCTCGATGATCATGAGGGTACATGAGTCACTAGCTGATTGCCGAAGATTCATGATAATAGAAGCAAGAGATACATGATGTAAGTGAAACATACGAGACAAGAGTATCTGATGCTCCCGAGAGGGATAACATCTCATGAAGGGATCCATATAGTACCAATCCGTGTTACCAACGTGTCAGCATCAAGTAAGATAATCTAAAGCAGGAAATATAATCCTAAGCAAGATATGAAATGATCAGAGAATGTACTCGCCTGCTATCTGAGTGTCCGGATAAAAAGTATTGTCCGAGGAGAGGTGTCTGGCTCCCAATCAAAACAGCACAAGTCACAACAAGTCCAAAGTGGTAACATGAAGTTTTACTATGCATTCTACATGATTCTAGGTCAATCTAGACCAAAGTCAACTCTTGGTCAACCTTGGTCAACCCTAGAAGTCAAACTAGGTCAACTATGGTCAAACTTGGTCTAACAAGTCTAAACTAGTCTAACTAGTCTATTCTAGGCCTAATCAAGACTAAACAAGCCTAACTAAGCTCTCACTAGTCTAACAGACACACCATAGGCCAATACCACATATATACATATATCACTATTCACACATATGAATATATATATATATATATATATCTATCTATATATATACAATAGGAATATGCCTAGAACATTAGCTATTGCACATAGAAAATTCCATATCCTACTCTACCATTCACACATTCACATTAGATTAGGCATGCTATATATAGCTATAGGTATACTCATATAGAATATATACATGTATTTCATAGAGGAGAAAATAACATGTGATGTGTGTGTATGTGGCTATGATACATGCGAGGGGAAATCAGAAATCGGTGTGTGTGGGTGAGAGTATTGGTAGGAATATAGAGTGTTGCTGCTGTGTTCATGTGTGAATGTGTGTAGGAAATATATGTGGGTTGAAAGGAACATGTGTGTGTATGTGAGATGTATCAATGTGTGCTGTATGTGTGTGTCACCAGTGAGGGAAATCAGAACAGTGTGTTATCAGCAAACATGTGTACAGGCAAGCAATGTGTGTCAACAGTAACATGTGTACAGGAATGTATGACAGGAAATGGAGTGTGTGTGCATAATATATGTGTTGACAGAAAATAGAGTGTGTGGGCTGTACAAACTCAGGTTCAAATCACGTGACAGGATAAATATTTATCATTGTGTTGTATACAATTTGAATCTTAATATCAGGAAGTTAACTCAGGAATTGACAGTAATTATGAACTACCCTGAAACCTATGCATCAGTCCTGGCATTCGAAGCCTAACTCATGCCAAAGTCTCTTTCCATGCCAAAATAGTGTACATGATTCTCAGGTTCAACCAACTAATTAACATCTAATAGAACCCAGATTTCATTTCAGAACCAAATCAGGAACTTCAATCTCAGTTTTATACAAACAACTCATGCTCTCATTCCCTGTGTCTCAGGATTTCAAATTAAAACAGTGTAACCGTTTGTTTCTCAGGATTTCGAATAACAGTAGTCTTCAATACCATTTAATGCAACCCAAATCAAATACCAATTCGAAAATGAATGTGAAACTGAGATTATGACATAATAAGAACATTAGAAATACTGAATGGATCTTAGTTTTGGGAAACTGGATCCAAATGCCCAACCCAATGTATATCAGAGAACATATAATGACAATATCAGAAAAAGCCCAACTCATGACTATATTTCACTTCTCATTAATCAAGGACCTATCCTAGCATGATGTCTAGTGTTCAGGTAATCAAACATAGCTAATACATGGCATTTAACAGGAAAATTAGTGAAGAACAATGATCAGTGATACTCACTGATACCTTATGTATCAGTCGACTGGTCATTCTTCAATCCAAATTCGATTTCACAAATAAATGATGAACGTTTGGTAGATAATAATTAGGGGTTATTAGTAGGTAACATACACGGAAAATGGTGCCCTAAAATAGGACACAAACGTGTCCAAGCATCACACAAAACTCAAACACAAGACTGGGTTCAGTCGACAGTTCTCGTGTCCAGCGCGGGACAGATTCCCCACCCGACACAAGACATTAGGATACGAGGCCTTGGGGATGTCATGACAGAAATTTCCCCATCCTACGTGTCCAAGCACATGCGACCAAGTGTCCTGTGCACTGAGCACGAGCACACTGGTAGCAGGGGAATGCTACCCGCGCGTGCGTGGTACACCCCGCGTGTGCACGTGTCCAAAGCGACACGACACGACACAAGCAACACCTCAGTCGAGCAAAAACACGTAAGCCACATCCAAACACGGCTTCCTATTCAAACACATTTCGAAATCTCGATCGAAATGCCCTCTGTGGCATTTCGTCGAACACCTACGCTGGTTACTGACACGTATCCGATACGGACACGTACAAGACATGAAACTTTACAAACCCTATTCCTACAGCACAAGGACACCTAGGGCTTGGTGTTTATACAAGGAAACCCTAATTTTAATGGAGGAATATGATTATACCTATGTGTGTTCTTGTCAACAAAAAGCCTCTTCAAAGGAGCTCTCCAAAGCCACACAAATTCTCCAAATTGCTTCAAATCTGAGATGTGACTCCACAAACAGTAGGAGAACAGTGATTAGAACACTATGGAAGAAATCTCAATAAAAATGGAACTCTATTGATTAAACTATGAAGAAAATAGAATGGAGGCTCACCTAGTTCTTAGGAAAAATGATAGACTATTGAAAAGAGGCACAAATTTCTAAAGAGATATATATAGGCAAGGGGGGGTCTTGGCCGGCCACTTAAGCTAGGGTTAGGGTTTTTAGGAAGCATCTAAGGCTAGAAATGAATCAAGTCTAATGAGTGGCCTAAAATCTAGGGCTCTTTCCTAGTCCATTTGCAAACTACTCTACTTAGCTAACATGACTTAAATCTATTTCCAATACTAACTAATTCTCAATGTGGCTAACTAGGCTAGCTATGGCTAATCTAGGTTAGGCTAACCAAAGCCACAAGACAATAAATAAACTAGTATTTAAATTACACCATTCAAATAAATCATTTTAAAATTCCTAATAAAATATATTAAATTCAATAATTCAAAAATGACAAAAATACCCTCAAACTAGAAATATGGTAGTGACAAATCTACCCTCCTTAAAAAAAATTTCGTCCTCGAAATTGAAAGGCGAAATGCAACTGATGAGAAGGATAGAAAGTATACCTCACGGTCCAAAAAGATAAGGGTATCGCTCACGCATCTCATCCTCCCGCTCCCAGGTAGACTCTCCTGGAGAATGATGCCTCCATGCGACGCGAACCAAGGGTATCACCTGGTTTCTCAGTACGTTCTCCCGTCGATCCAGAATCTCCACAGGCTGCTCTTGATAACTGAGAGTAGGTCCTACCTCAATCTCTGAATGATCAAGCACATGGCTAGGGTCAGCCACGTACCGTCTCAACTGTGATACATGGAATACGTTGTAGACATCCACTAGTACAGGTGGCAAGTCTAGCCTATATGCCACATCACTGACTCTCCCGCTGATAAGGAAATGGTCGATAAAGCGAGGGCTAAGCTTCCCGCCTCCACCAAAATGTATCGTACCACGAGTCGGAGATATCCGCAGAAAAACCATGTCTCCTACCTAAACACAAGCAAGGTCTCAAATTAACTATGATAAACAAACATGATCAATAAAACACAACAACAAACCTAAATCTAATCCTACTCTAATCTGTACCTCAAACTCCAAGGGCCTCCGGTGGCTATCGGCCCAGTACAGATGTCTGTCCGGCGCCACGTGAAGTTTGTCCCTGATGAGCTTCACCTTCTCGGCTGCGTCAACAACCATCTCTGGTCCCAGTAAAGCTAGCTCACCAACATCATCCCAAGATAAGGGTATACGACACCTACGCCCGTACAGAGCCTCGAAAGGTGACATCTCAATGCTGGCCTGGAAACTGTTATTGTAAGCAAACTCCACCAAATGTTGATGATCCTTCCAGGAACCTCCAAAGTCCGAGACGTACGTCCGCAGCATATCCTCAAGTGTCTGAATAGTCCTCTCTGACTGTCCGTCCGTTTGGGGGTCGTATGCAGTACTAAACTTGACTTGAGTGCCCAAACTAGTCTGTAGACTCCTCCAGAAATGGGAAGTAAAGCGACTATCCCGATCCAAGATTATGCTGACCGGAACCCCGTAAATCCTGACTATCTGCCACATATACATCTCTGCAAGCCTCTATGTAGACGTACCCACCTTGAATGGCAAGAAGTGAGCCGATTTAGTCAACCTGTCAACGATGACCCAAATCGCGTCTTTTCCTCCTGGTATACGCGACAATCCTGATACGAAATCTATAGTGATATGCTCCCACTTCCACTCGGGAATGGGCAGCGGCTGCAATAATCCACCAGGCCTCTGCCTCTCTGCCTTGACCTGCTGACAGACCAAGCACCTAGCTACGATACGATCCACCTTCCGTTTCATCCCGTACCACCAAACATGCTCCCTCAGATCTCGGTACATCTTGTTGGCACCAGGGTGTATAGTGTACTGAGATCTGTGGGCCTCCTACAAAACCTGTTCCCTGAGCTCTCCGCTGGGCACACATAATCTGGTACCGTGCCTCAAGGCACCATCATCTGCAAGAAAAAACTCTCCATCCACCAACCCTGCTCGAACCTGATCTCGGAGACACCGCAGAGCAACATCCTCAAACTGTGCCGACTTGATCCTCTCCACCAAGTTCGACTGAATCTGTAGGCCCCATAACTGCATCTGAACTCTGGGCACGATCACCTCAATCCTAAGGCTCTCCAAATCAGCAAGCAAATAACGGTCCATAGTCAAAAACATGGCTGTCGGATACCTACTCAAGGCATCGGCAACCACGTTGGCCTTTCCTGGGTGATACTGAAGTAATATGTCGAAGTCCTTCATCAACTCTAGCCATCTGCGCTGCCTCATGTTGAGCTCTTTCTGTGTAAACACATACCTTAAGCTCTTGTGATCTGTATCCACCCTTTCTCCATACAGGTAGTGCTTCCACAACTTCAGAGCAAATATCACGGCTGCCAACTCCAGGTCGTAGGTAGGGTAGTTCTTCTCATGGGGACGTAATTGCCTGGAAGCATAGGCAATCACCTTCCCATGTTGCTGCAAGACACAATCCAGCCCCTTCCCTGAAGCGTCACTATAAATAGTGAATCTCCCTGATCCTGAAGGCAATGCCAGAATCGGAGCTGTCGTAAGCCGCTTCTTCAACTCACCAAAAGCTGCCTGAAACTCCTCTGACCAAACATACTCAGCATCCTTCCGGGTCAATCGAGTCAACGGCTCTACAACCCGGGAGAAATCCTGCACAAATCTCCTATAATATCCTGCTAGCCCCGAGATGCTCCTGATCTCTGCTACTGAAGTTGGCACTAGCCATGCCTCAACTGCTACGATCTTCTTGGGGTCAACTGAGATCCCATCTCCAGTCACCACATGCCCCAAAAAGTCAAGCCGGTCCAAGAAGAACTCACACTTGGAGAGCTTCCCATAAAGTTGCTCCCTCCTGAGAGTCTCCAGCACTATCCTCAAGTGCTCCTCGTGCTCCTCCTCAATCTTGGAATATACCAAGATGTCGTCAATGAACACCACCACGAACTTGTCCAAGTACTGCTGGTGCATTGGTTTGCCCAAACGGCATAACCAAAAACTCAAACTGCCCGTACTGCATCCTGAAAGCGGTCTTGGGAATATCCTCCCTCTTTACCTTCATCTGGTGATAATATGACCTCAAATCAATCTTGGAAAACACTCGAGCTCCGCTCAACTGATCAAAGAGATCATCGATCCGCGGCAGTGGGTATCTGCTCTTGATCGTCAGGTTGTTGAGTGCCCTATAGTCAATACACATCCGTACTGACCCATCCTTCTTCGGCACAAACAATACTGGTGCACCCTATGGCGACGAACTCAAACGGATGAAGCCCTTGTCCTGCAGCTCATCCACCTGTTTCTTCAGCTCCACCAACTCACTGTTGTTCACTCGATAGACGTGCTGAAAGATGGGTTCCGCTCCTGGAACCAAGTCTATCGAGAACTTAATGTCTCTGTCCAGTGGCAATCCAGGCAACTCTTTTGAAAAAATGTCCATATACTCTGCTATCAAGGGGTATGGAATCGTCTTCTCCTCAACCGAGACTCCGCAGAAAACTTCGCTGCTCTGCTCCGCCTGACGTCTGGAGTACTCGAACTCTGGCTCCCCCGCCACTCTGAAGAGAACTCTACCCCCTCTGCAGTCAATGCTGGCGTGGTGTCTGCTCAACCAATCTATACCGAGTACTATATCGTAGTTCGGCAAGGGCATTACGAGTAGGCTCACCTTTAACTCATGGCCTCCCAAAACAATACTCTGACCCTTACAAACATCACTTACGAGGATAATGCCATCCCCGGTCGTGATCTTGTAAGTCCTAGGCAACAATTCAGCTACGATACCGTGTCTAATCGTAAATGATACTGATATAAAACTGTGCGAAGCATCGGAATCGAATAATGCAAAAGCTGGACTGGAGTCGAGAAGAACCGAACCTGCGATCAGCTCTCCTATCACTCCTGCATCCTCAGCCGCCATGGCGAAAGCTCGCACCTGCTGTCCTCCTCTGGCCTGCTGCTGGTGCTGTACGAACTGCTGTTGCTGAGTCGGCAACGGTCCCTTCTGCTGCTGTCCTACTGGAGCCTTGGCTCCTGATCCCTGTCCTGAATGTTCCGAGAATATAGGGCACTCCTTCAGCTGATGGTCTGCTGTCCCACAGAGTAGGCACCTGCCTAGCCTCTTCCTACACTCGTTCCACCCGTGCCCTGGCTTCTTGCAATAAGCACAGGTGGTGGCCTGCTGCCTCGGTGCCTGCTGCTGTATCCTGTGCTGCTGATGCTGCACTGCCTGATGCCTCGGCTGCTGAAACTGCTGCGGCTGGAACCTCTGCTGCTGGTGGTGCTGCTGGTGCTGCTACTGGTGCTGCTGCTGCTACTGGTGCTGCTGCTGAAAGTACGGCCTCTTGGCCGGTCCTCCGCTACTGTTGCCTCCCTGGAAGTTTTGCCCCCTCTTGATCCTAAGCTCAAGATCATCCTCTGCGGCTAACACGTCCACTAGGATCTCCTCAAAGGTAGCGTTACGGGCATTCTTGGTGTAGGACTTGACCTCCTTTACCAAGCCCTTGTAGAACCTCCGGGCCTTCGTCGCCTCCGACAAGCCCTCCACAAATCTGCTCAGGCGGCAGAACTCTCTTGCGTACTCCTCCACAGACTGGCTCCCGTGGACTAGGGCCTCGAACTGAGTCTCGAGGGCTCCCAGCGCTGCATCCGGGAAGAACTTCTCTTTGAACAGCTTCTTGAATGCTGTCCAAGTCCGTCTTCTAGTACCAACCCTCGGGTCGGTCTGGTACCATGTACGGGCCAGATCCTGCATCATGCTGGCTGCTGCCTCAATCTGGAGCCTCGTCGGAATCTCATCCAACCTGAATATCTCCTCCAAGTGCTCGATCCACTCGTCGGCATACAAGATCCCCGCTGTCCCTCGGAAGTCCCTAGGGTGCATCTTCTAAAAATCCTGGATGCCCTTCTCCCGTGGCTGGTGCGGCTGCGGGGCTGCCGCTGGCTGAGCTACAACTCTTTCTACCGCGGTTACGGCCAGATCAATGCCTCGTGTGAGCTCTGCTGTGTGCCTCTGCTGACCCTCCATATACTGCCGAAAGAAGGCTAACAGCTGAACGGTGTCAACTGTCCCCGAAGGTGGCTCCTGCTGCTGAAGCACATCCGGAATCACCGGACTCGGCTCATGCCTCACTAGTGGAGGGGCTCCTCCAAAAGCAGCTGAAACGCCTACCCCAGCTGGCATGACTGGGGCTGCGGTACCAGGGGCTGGCTGCTGAGTATGAGAGGTGGCAGACCTCTCATCGGCGTCCCCCTAGCCCTGGCGATGTGATCTCGTCTCAACCATCCTGGAGATAGATCAAAAAGAAATAATTACTGAGAAGGAGTCGAAAATAGAAAAGGCGGACAGTTAATATTCAAAAGAAGACAAATAGCAAAAAATATAGATATACGGAATCTAATAAAGAGTTTTTCCTAATGTGATTGAGTACCCTCAAATTATCCTAATCCTACTGCAGGCTGCAGTGATATTCTAGTTCGAATACCACTACATTTCTAAACTAGACCTGCATGGGCCACCACTAAAAACATGTCAAGACCCGTACCCTAGAGTAAGGGCACAAAACGTGGGTACGTCCAACCTACGCCGCAGTATCAGCGGTAGAACGCTGTCCTAGGTCACAACATCTAACAATATAATGCTAAACAGTTTATACTCCCCGAATGGGGGTGACATAGCAGAAAGTAAACTCAATCACAACTAAGGCAGAAGGATAAGATAGAAAGATAGATAGATACTGTTGAAAAGAAAGGAAATCCACAAGTACAAACAGAGAGTCTAAGTGTCTAAGATAAGTACATATCCCAAATCCCAAGTATCAAATATATACAGTCATCCAGAGAGTAATATAAATGAAAACATCCTAGTCTAGAGGAGTGTCATCCACTGCTAGTGGGACCTGCTGCTGGTCCAGGTCCAAGCACTCATCTAGGGTAGCACCGTAATAAGTAGAACAAAAGGCCTCATTCTCATCCTCTGTAATATTTTCAACAGGTCCAGTCAGGACAGGAGCGAGCACAATACATCTCAACAAGTCATAGCAGGAAAGAAAATATAATCATGCTAGAGAATAAAATACAGAAAACTGAAGAATAGCGTAATGTAAGAAGAGACTGTAAGTAAATATCTATGATATATAAAAGAGAGACAGTACTAGTGACTCAGAGTACAGGATAAACATGTGAATGGCTAGGGATTGATTCATGATTACACTACGAAATTGATTCATGATTACACTACTTGGAATTATCCACATGTTCATTTATACTCCCCCATCCCCAATCAATACACAAGGATCCAGTCAAGTTACGTTAAGATTCATGATTATACTACGTTGCCCATAAAGGGTAATTTATGAATTGATTCGTGAAGGCTCGGTGATCATGAGGGTACATGAGTCACTAGCTGATTCCCGAAGATTCATGATAATAGAAGCAAGAGATACATGATGTAAGTGAAACACACGAGACAAGGGTATCTGATGCTCCCGAGAGGGATAACATCTCATGAAGGGATCCATATAGTACCAATCCGTGTTACCAATGTGTCAGCATCAAGTAAGATAATCTAAAGCATGAAATATAATCCTAAGCAAGATATGAAATGATCAGAGAATGTACTCGCCTGCTATCTGAGTGTCCGGATGAAAAGTACTGTCCGAGGAGAGGTGTCTGGCTCCTAATCAGAACAGCACAAGTCACAACAAGTCCAAAGTGGTAACATGAAGTTCTACTATGCATTCTACATGATTCTAGGTCAATCTAGACCAAAGTCAACTCTTGGTCAACCTTGGTCAACCCTAGAAGTCAAACTAGGTCAACTATGGTCAAACTAGGTCTAACAAGTCTAACTAGTCTATTCTAGGCCTAATCAAGACTAAACAAGCCTAACTAAGCTCTCACTAGTCTAACAGACACACCATAGGCCAATACCACATATATACATATATCACTATTCACACATATGAATATATATATATATATATATATATATATATATATATATATATATATTTATATATATATATATATATATATATATATATATATATATATATATATATACAATAGGAATATGCCTAGCACATTAGCTATTGCACATAGAAATTTCCATATCCTACTCTACCATTCACACATTCACATTAGATTAGGCATGCTATATCTAGCTATAGGTATACTAATATAGAATATATACATGTATTTCATAGAGGGGGAAATAACATGTGATGTGTGTGTATGTGGTTGTGATACATGTGAGGGGAAATCAAAATTCAGTATGTGTGGGTGAGAGTGTTGATAGGAATATAGAGTGTTGTTGCTGTGTTCATATGTGAATGTATATAGGAAATATATGTGGGTTGACAGGAACATGTGTGTGTATGAGAGATGTATCAATGTGTGCTGTATGTGTGTGTCACCAGTGAGGGAAATCAGAACTGTGTGTTATCAGCAAACATGTGTACATACAAGCAATGTGTGTCAACAGTAACATGTGTGCAGGAATGTATGACAGGAAATGGAGTGTGTGTGCATAATGTATGTGTTGACAGAAAATAGACTGTGTGGGCTGTACAAACTAAGGTTCAAATCAAGTGACAGGATAAATATTTATCATTGTGTTGTGTACAATTTGAATCTTAATATCAGGAAGTTAACTCAGGAATTGACAGTAATTATGAACTACCCTGAAACCTATGCATCAGTCCTGGCATTCGAAGCCTAACTCATGCCAAAGTCTCTTTCCATGCCAAAACAGTGTACATGATTCTCAGGTTCAACCAACTAATTAACATCTAATGGAACCCAGATTTCATTTTAGAACCAAATCAGGAACTTCAATCTCAGTTTTATACAAACAACTCATGCTCTCATTCCCTGTGTCTCAGGATTTCAAATTAAAACAGTGTAACCGTTTGTTTCTCAGGATTTCGAATAACAGTAGTCTTCAATACCATTTAATGCAACCCAAATCAAATGCCAATTCGAAAATGAATGTAAAACTGAGATTATGACATAATAAGAACATTAGGAATACTGAATGGATCTCAGTTTTGGAAAACTGGATTCAAATGCCCAACCCAATGTGTATCAGTGAACATATAATGACAATCTCAGGAAAAGCCCAACTTATGACTATATTTCACTTCTCATTAATCAAGGACCTATCCTAGCACGATTTCTAGTGTTCAGGTAATCAAACATAACTAATACATGGCATTTAACAGGAAAATTAGTGAAGAACAATGATCAGTGATACTCACTGATACGTTATGTATCAGTCGACTGGTCATTCTTCAATCCACATTCGATTTCAGAAATAAATGATGAACATTTGGTAGATAATAATTAAGGGTTATTAGTAGGTAACATACACACAAAATGGTGTCCTAAAACAGGACACAAACGTGTCCAAGCATCACACAAAACTCAAACACACAGACTGGGTTCAGTCGACAGTTTCCGTGTCCAGTGCGGGCCAGATTCCTCACCCGATACGAAATATTAGGACACGAGGCCTTGGGGATGTCATGATAGACATTGCCCCATCCTGCATGTCCAAGCACATGCGACCAAGTGTCCTGTGCACTGAGCACGAACACACTGGTAGCAGGGGAATGCTACCCGCGCGTGTGCATGGTGCACCCCACGTGTGCACGTGTCCAAAGAGACACGACACGACACAAGCAACACCTCAGTCGAGCAAAAACACGTAAGCCACATCCAAACACGACTTCCTATTCAAACACATTTCCAAATCTCGATCGAAATGCCCTCTGTGGCATTTCGTCGAACACCTACGCTGGTTACTGATACGTGTCCGATACGGACACGTACAGGACACGAAACTTTGCAAACCCTATTCCTACAGCACAAGGACACCTAGGGCTTGGTGTTTATGCAAGGAAACCCTAATTTTAATGGAGGAATAGGATTATACCTATGTGTGTTCTTGTCAACAAAAAGCCTCTTCAAAGGAGCTCTCCAAAGCCACCCAAAATCTCCAAATTGCTTCAAATTTGAGATGTGACTCCACAAACAGTAGGAGAACAGTGATTAGAACACTATGGAAGAAATCTCAATAAAAATGGAGCTCTATTGATTAAACTACGAAAAAAATAGAATGGAGGCTCACCTAGTTCTTTGGAAAAATGATAGACTATTGAAAAGAGGCACACATTTTTAAAGAAATATTATATAGGCAAGGGGGGTCTTGGCCGGCCACTTAAGCTAGGTTTAGGGTTTTTAGGAAGCATCTAAGGCTAGAAATGAATCAAGTCTAATGAGTGGCCTAAAATCTAGGGCTCTTTCCTAGTCCATTTGCAAACCACTCTACTTAGCTAACACGACTTAAACCTATTTCCAATACTAACTAATTCTCAATGTGGCTAACTAGGCTAGCTATGGCTAATCTAGGTTAGGTCCAATCTAGGTAAGGTTAACCAAAGCCACAAGACAATAAATAAACTAGTATTTAAATCACACCATTCAAATAAATCATTTTAAAATTCCTAATAAAATATATTAAATTCAATAATTCAAAAATGACAAAAATACCCTCAAACTAGAAATGTGGTAGTGATAAATAATACAGGCAAGTGTCTTAATAGCAAATAAAGATAAAAGCTGGCTATGGTATATGAGACTAGAAGTGCAAATAGGAAGACCATATCAAGACTATCAATGAAGAAATTGGTGAAAGGATTACCTAAAATTTCATTTGAAAGAGACATGATATATTCTGATTGCGAGAAAAATAAAGCAACTAGGTAATTATTTAAATCCATAAACGCTATAATTGCTTCAAGACCCTTGTAATTATTACAAATGGATTTATTTTTACCAAGAAGAGTCGCCAATATTGGTGGAAAACTCTATGCTTTTGTTATGGTTGATTCGTTATACTCGGGTTTTCTTTTTATCAAATAAAAGTGATGCACTTTTTTTAATTTTAAGTTTTTTGTAAAAAGGTTCAAAACGAAAATGGCTTTATGATTACTCGTATTCAAAATGATCATTGAGGCGAATTCAAATATTCAGATTTAAAAAGTTTTATGATTTAAATGGTTATTTTTATGAGTTTTTCTGTCCTAGAGCTCCCCAACAAAATGGTATTGTGGAGCAAAAGAATAGAACTCTCAATGACATGTCTAGATTCATGCTTAACCAGTATAATAATCCAAAATATTTTTAGGCTGAAGCTGTAAGTTTAGCTTATCATGTTTTAAATAGGGTTCTCATTCGACCTATATCAAAAAAAACTCCCTATGAATTGTGGTTTAATCACATTCCTAATATTTCTTATTTCAAAGTTTTTGACTGTTATTGTTTTTTTTTTGAACACCAAGGATAACTTGGGTAAGTTCGACTCTAAGGTAGATGAAGGAATATTTCTTGGATATGCTGCTAAGAGTAAAGGATATAGAATTTTTAATAAAATATTCTTGATTGGTGTTGAGTCTATTAATGTTACCTTTCATGAACTTAACAATCAGTTGCCAAGTGACTGTCACCCCCATTTCCTGTATTACGTATTTATGCTCGCATTTGATTTTGGCACGTATTTTAATTTTCTCGACTTGCGGATTTTGGTTTCTCGTAAATGGGTTTTGGACCATGGCTTGGTTTTATTTTGTGGAAGTTGGTTTGGTTTGGTTCATCATGAGTGGAACACCTTAACCTACACTCCTCCCTCAACACACCACAACTCTCCCACTTTATAACTCCACCTACTTTTCTCTTTCCTCTTTATTCTCTCATTTATTTCTTATAAACTTCTTCTTCTTCCTTCTTCCACACAACTCCCCAACCAATAGGCAAGTGCACCTTGCCAACAAATAAGCACCCAATTTTATTTGTCCATTTGATAGATTAGGACATGTAGATCAACATTAGAACTTGACATTTTGTGATTTGGAGCTTTCATTCTTCTAGATCTAGGTTTTAACCATTTTCGAAAATCCTTGGTTTTGATCTATTAAATTTTGATTTTTGCTTGTTTTGATGCTTCCATGTGGAAGAGAATTTGATTTTACTCAAGTTAGAACTTTGTAAATCTAGATTTGGTTTTGATTTGACAAAGTTATGAAGAATTGAAGTTCTTGGTGTTCTTGGACTTGCTCTCGGCCAGGAAGAACAGCCCCCTGCCTTGCGCTTTTTAGCGCATGGCCGATTGCGCACCCTCGGCCTATGCTCTTTAGCGCATGGCCGATTGCGCAATCACTTGGCCAGTGCTTTGCGCTGCGCTGGACTGCGCTGGCGCAAGCCAGCCATACGCAAGCCAGCCATGCGCAAGCCAGCCTTGCGCAAGCCATCCCTTGCGCAGTTCATGTCTGCGCAACCCATTTCCTGCGCAATCTATCTCTGCGCAACCAACTCCTGTGTAGTTCACTCCTGCGCAGTCTACCTTCTGCGCAATCCATCTGTGCGCCATCTGCCCCTGCGCACTTGGCACCCTGCGCAGTTGGTACCCTGCGCAGCTCACCCTGCGCACTTGGCACCCTGCACAGTGCATACCCTGCGCAACCTACTTGTCTATGATGAATTTGTTATTTCTTGATCTTGGCTCTTCTATAGTCCTATTTTATATTAGTATTTTATTAGGTATTTTACGCCCATTTTATATCCTTTCGCCTTTTGTCATGAACTTGATTTTACTTAATATGTTTGGAATGTCTATTGTACATGGCCTGGTATGACAAGGAACTAGCATAAAACGACAGTGACCCGTAGTGGTGCACTCCTGACATTACCAATCTGACATGATAGTGGCCCGTCGTGGCGCACCCCTAACAAGTACCCTGACATGATTATCTTGATAACTTGATAGTGGTCCGTGGCGGCGCACTCCTGACTTGACTTGACTTGTAACTTGTAACTTGACTCGTATAATCAACTTGACACCGTGGGTGTTCCTACTTGCTTGCTTGTACAATCCACTTGTCTTGTCTTGCATCATGTCTAGGACGTGACTTCCTGGGTACCACGGCCAGGGACTCGCACTAAATTGGATTAGGCTAATGATTAGATCAAACTAGAACATGGAGAATTCCCAGTCACAGGCAATCCCGTTATCAGGGCGCTTTAATGGACTTGTAGCTTGCCGACGAGTAGAGCACATTTCCAGCACACTGTCATGTGTTGCACCCTCTAAGTCACCTAAGGGTACATTTGTCTCCCGGGCAATGTACCCACCTATAACTCTCAACCCGCGGAAGGATAACTGGATAGTCTGCAGGGCTTGGGACTGGAATTCTCACTCGCATCTTGTTAGTAATTAGGTTTGTGATAACCCTAGTTAGTTAAAGTAGTAAGCCGTAGTATTTGTTTGGCCGATTACGAATGGATGGTGTCCAGCCTTGTCTAAGTCTTGTCTAGCTCCAGTACCTGCTATCTCCTGAGCATGTTTGATTTACTTATCTTAACGATAAATGGGTAGAGACAGTGAGCTATTCAGGCGAAGGGGTACAATCCCGGTCCTTGTTTGGTTTAAGGATTGTAACCTGGCTCCCGGAATGGTTCCACGTCCCTAGTCGTTTATCGCCCTGTGTACTTTTATTACTTGTACTTTCCTTTATTCTTTATGTTCTGATATGCTGGTTTTTGTTCTTATTTGTGGCCTCCTTTGTGGCACTTGCTCTTTCTGGGGTTTGACCCAGCTGGTTTTGTGTGGCCAGATTTCGGAGCAGCTCCCGAGGATCTACCCAGCTTCCAGCCCAATGGTGAATACTAGACGAAACCCGGGCTACGAGTGGGTTTTCCCTTTTTGTTTCACCCACTTATATGTAAATTTATTCTTTTGAGGCGTTTAGCCGACGAGCACCTGTTAGCTCGATGCACATTTACTTACTGTCTGCCTACGGGCTGTAAACATGATTAACAAATCCTAGGGTTGATCATGTATGACTGAACTCTTGCTAGTCCTATCATTTTGTACGACTAGCTTCATGATCATCCAATATGTAATATTTGGGACGCCTTATATATATATATTTGATGCTCTAATATCTTGTAACTCTGTTAATTGCTTGAGATTGAGACAATAGGCTTGACCTTAAGAGACTGCTGGCTTGTAGTAAACCCTCATATCTAGACAGCCGTGACCGTATAGTTGAGATGTATTCTATTTCAATATACGTAGCTGGCTATGTCTGCCCCCGCTCTCCAGTATTCTGGTTCTGGGGCGTGACAGTGACAGTGATGACAAAGACTCAAAAAACATCCAGTAAAGCATCTGAGATACTAACATGGAACATATTATTTGGAGAGTCTGCCAAAGAAGATGAGGTTCATGTCAGACCATCCAGAAACCTTGATCATAGGTAATATATCTGTCACGACCCGCACCCACCGTGAGGGTACGAGTACGTAACAGCGCCCAGCCTACGCCACAGTGTCGGCGGTAGAACGCTGTTCTATGTCATGAATTCTAACTACATAACATGAATATACCCTCCAAAGGAGGCCAACACAGAGGTACAACTCAATCACAATCTAAAGTAGAATGTAGCACGATGGAAATAGATAAGAAATCCTCAACTGAGGTACAGCAGAAAGAAATAACAAGTCTCAACATCTCTACATTATACAACTCTGAAACAAAGACAACAGCTAAACATGAAAAGAAATAGTCTAAGCTATCTACACTATACAAGGTATCATCCTGAGCAGCTGCCTGAACCTCCCCAGGGATCCAGGTCGCGAGTGTCATCTAGGCAAGCTCCAAGTAAGGGGGTGCATGGTTCCTCATCATCCTTTGTAAAATTTTCAACAGGTCCAGTCAGGACGGGAGCGAGCACAGTACATCTCAACAGTTCATAGCAGGTTAGAAAATATAATCATGCAGTAAAGTAAGATATAGATACTGAAGGAAATGCAGTATATAAACAGAAAGAGTACTGTAATAGAAATATCTACTATAAGTAGAGAGCTACCAGTGACTAGTGATTTAGAGTACAAAGTCGACATGTGAACGGCTTGATTTGTACATGGCTATACTAAAGAGGCGTACATGGCTATTCTACTTTGAAAATTGTTCACATGGCTATTTATACTCCCCCGTACCCCTGACTAATGCACAAGGATCCAAACAAGTTATGTTACGTACATGCTTCTATGTAACAGCCCCCGAAGGGTGATAAGCCTCCGAAAGGTGATAAGCCCACAAAGGATGATAAGCCTCCGAAAGGTGATAAGCCCCCAAAGGGTGATAAGCCTCCGAAAGGTGATAAGCCTCCAAAGGGTGATATGCCTCCAAAAGGTGATAAGCCTCCGAAAGGTGATAAGCCCCCAAAGGGTGATATGCCCCCAAAGGATGATAAGCCTCCGAAAGGTGATAAGCCCCCAAAGGGTGATATGCCCCCAAAGGGAGATAAGGATTCAAAGAAGACTCTGTGATCATATGGGTATATGTCACAAGTGATCAAAGAACCAAAGAAGCATATGATACGCTATATAAGTGAAATGCACAGAACATAGAGTACCCGATGCTCCCTGAAGGAATAACATCTCAAGAAGGGATCCATATAGTACTAATCCGTGTGACCAACGTGACAATATCAAGTAAAGTAATTTAATACAGGAAATAATTCTAAATAGGATATGAAATGATCAGAGAATGTACTCGCCTCGTATCTGAATGTCTGAAGTAAATGTACTGTCCGAGATGAGATACCTGACTCCTAGTTAGAGCAACACAAGTCAAGATGTATACAAGGGATGATAATAGTAATCTACAATGCATCTGTATGCTGTCTAGGTCAAACTAGACTAAAGTCAACACTTGGTCAACTTTAGTCAATTACACTAGTCAAACTAGGTCAACTAGGTCAAGACTGACCCAAACAAGTCTAATAAGTCTCACTAGGCCTAACCAAGCCTAGTCTGGCAATCACACACCAATCACAAGGCTATGCAAGCCAAACACATCAAGAGTACATTCACATTGAGCTATAATCCACATTGTATAAGGAGAGAGAAAGGGTTGCATTATATACAGGCATTCAATTAGGCACTCTATATTAGGCTATATACATTACACTCACATTACATAGAAAATACTATATTGATTTCAACTTACCCTTCCACTTTACTCTATCATTATACACATTCACATTAGTTTAGACATTTAGATATACACATATAGACATGCATACATACTTTAGCTATATGTATTGAATGTACAAAGAGAGGGGGTGTATGTGTGTAAGGGAAATGAGTGTGGGCTAGTGGGTAATGATGTGAGTGTGGGAAAAGTGTCATGAGAGTGTGGATACATGTGTGTGGTGTCAATGTATATGTGTGTGTGTGTACTTGGTGTGTAATAGGACATAGGAATGAGGCTTGCACATGTGTGATAGGCATGTGGAGTGATAAGGACTGGTTTAGGACAGCCATGAGTTGGTTAAGGGGTTTGGTTAAGGGCCTATTTTGGACTGTCATGTAGGGGGTTTTTGGGACAGGTATTAAGACAGCAATGTAGGTAAGTGAGTGAACATAATGTGTCACTATGTGTGTGTACCAACATACAAGGTAAAAAGGAATGGGAATTCAGTCCAATAAAATCTAAACTTCCTCTAAGTCCCTACTCAATCACAATCTAACCATACATATGTAACAAGTCAATGTGAATGTAATCCAATCTCAGGCATTCAGTAAATTGAAGAGGGAAACTCAGGTTTCAGGTTTGTTCTCAGGAAATAAATGACAGAGGTTGTACAAAACAATTCAATGTGAAGTTGCCACTCATCTCAGGTTTACAATCACAGTTGAAACATGACCTAAAGTAGACTACCTATCTCAGGAATCCAAGAATTAACATCTCAGTTATATGCATATGGGAGTGTGACTTAGTTTCCAGGAATAGATGACAGAAAAATTATAGGGGGGTGTAGTGTACAGGAAATAATTAGGATAGGGTGTGTCTCAGGTGGCCGGAATGCATACAAGGGTGTGTTACATTAATATAGGAAAAACAGTGAAGTATCATTGTGGTTGTGTGTGTCATGAGAGGGTGAGGGTAATGTGAGAGTGTGAGTTTGTGCATGTGTGTGTGGGGAAACATCAGCCTATGCTCAGGTTTAATACTCAAAGGAAAAATCAGTCCACGAATTCAGTTTTTATAACACTAAAAACCATTAAAACAGTCCAAATAATTTCAGATTTCACCCATTCAAATCTCAGTTATTCCCAAGTGACAGGAATGACTCAGGTGTCAATCTCAGATTTCTCAGTTTAAAAGTGTGTTTCAGTGTACCTGTCTACATTGCATATACATGTGTTCTCAGGTTCAGTTTACCAACAATGCATTCCTTCCCATTTAGCAACTAAACTCAAATGAAAATAGGTGGACCAATATTGAAATTGACCAACAAACTCAGGGAAACACAATAGCAGTTCACTCTCAGGTTTATCATCAATGCATATATCATAACAGTGTTCAGTTCAGATTTGCAACACAAAGAACATCAAACAGTGTGAAAAAGAAAGACATGTGCGAGGGAAACTAGAATCAGTGACTGTGTGTGACTGAATTAAAATTCAAAACTCAGGTTTTTGACATTGAGGAAATTTCATGAATATCAAATAACCTATCAAGTAACCTATCCCAATCTTAGTTATTGCAACCACTTAACAGTTTCAAAATAGGAAAAATCAGTAGGAAATCAACATGGCAACATGAGCATCGATATTCAGTCAAAAGACAGGAATTAAAACTCAGGAAATTTGACAGTGTCATATAGGATCCCAAGGCTGTGTGTTCATCATGTAGGGAGGCAATATAAGGAAATAACAATCCCAGGTTTCAGACTTCTGAAACCTATGACTGGGAATCCCTCAACCCAATGAAAACCCAACCTAAAACATCATAACCCACAAGTATTATGTATACTATCCCATAATATGTAGGTGAATTAATTCTAACAGTTATCATCATAAAACTTAGTTAAAATATGCAAATTAGAATCCAAAAAAAAGCTGAAACAGTGAAGGTATCGGTCGGGTATCAGTTCACATTGGAAAAATTCGATTTCGAAGCAAAACACATACAATGAACCATAGGAACGTGTCGAGGAAGTGTCGGGTACATAACATGGTATCACACAATGTGTCTCGTGTCCAGAAAAATGGACACGAGGTGTCCAGAACCTAAAAACGCAAGTGTCAGCCAATATGCACAGACTGGCCTCGTGCAGCGAGGACACAGCCTCGTGCACATGACACGTGACACGGCAAGCCACGTGCACGTGTCCCTAGGTTCGCCAGTACTAGGGCTAGGGTGTCATCACCCTGCAACGTGTCGGGGTCGTGTCGTGTTAGAGTTTTAGTCGCTTGTCAGGACACGTTTTTAACAATGTGACGTGCAGTGTTAATTCGATACGGGCAGGATTTCTCCCAATACGCTCGAAAGGATGAGCTAAAATCTTGTCAGTGTGGTGTCAGTCACGTGGCCTAGGTGTCCACAAAATTTTGTGTCACGACGTGATGTGTCGTGTCCGCTACAGTGCTCGAGAGGCAGGGCAACCGTGCGCGGTGTCGTGCAGCGTCCACGACCGTTTCCGACACGGAAACGACACAAAAATACATTCAGTCTTCACAAACATTAACATACACATATAGGCCTAGGTATCTATGTAATTAGTTTTTCAAAAATCGAAAATAAAATCCTTTGTGACATTTAATCAAACACCTATACACACAACATGACACGTGTCCGATACGGACACCAAACGGACACAAAACTTTGCAAAACCTATACCAACAGAGAGAGGGCACCTAGGGTTGTCCAAATATGCAAGAAAACTAGAATTTTATGGAGAGAATGAGAAGTTACCTATTGGTGTTCTTCTCCTAAAGAAGCTTCAAAATGGGGGATCCTTCATGCTAATCCCAAAGCTCCAAATTGTCCCAAATTTGAGAATGACCTCCATAAACAGTAGGAGAAGGAAATTTAGATCACTGTGGAAGAAGTTGCAATGAAAATGGACTACTATTGAATAAACTATGAAGAAGTTTCAATGGAGAACAAACCTTTCCTTAGGAAAATGAAGGAATGAATAAAAAGGAGGCACAAACTTTGAGAGGGATTTTATAGTGTTGGGGGGATCCCTAGGCTAGTCATAAATGATAGGGTTAGGGTTTTGGGATGAATCTAATGGCTCTCATTCCATCTAGCCTATCCAATGGCCTAGAATCTAGGTTTCACACATGACTTAAATGCAACCTAGTTAACTCTAACTATCATGACTAAATCAAAACTAATCATAGTAACCATCACTAACCATGGCTAGCTAAGTCTAGGTATGACTAATCTAGGTTAGATCAATCTAGGTTAGGGCTAAACACAACACAAGACAATTGATTAAAATAATATTTAAATCACACCATTCTAAATAATCATTTTAAATTCCAAAATAATAAATATTAAATTCAAATATTTCAAAAATGACAGAAATACCCTTAAATAAAAAAAATGATAAATGAAATACCCTAATCACATGGCTAGGCTCTAGGGTTGATAGTCTCTACGGTTTCATTAGCAAAATACCAAAGTCATAAGTCATGATTTTAAATAGTTTAAAATTAATTAAAATCACCAAAAATCATAATATGAAATAAATATCAATAAATAATAATTATAATTTCAAAATTTCAAAATTACCCTCATTTTAGAAAATTGGGTGTTACAATATCGAAGGGAGTAAGTACACATTCATCTACTAAGTAAATATTTGCCAATGTTGTATTTATTTCATAAGTAGAACCTAAGTCAGTTGTAGATGCTTTTAATGATAAATTTTGGATTTGTGCCATACAAGAGGAATTAAACCAGTTCGAAAGGAACTAAGTTTGGAAAGTTGTTCCCAAAACCTGTTGGTCACTCTATAATTGGTACCAAATGGGTATTTCAAAAAAAACTAAATGAGGATGTACAAGTCGTTTGCAACAAAGCACGTCTAGTTGCTCAGGGTTATAATCAAGAAGAAGGAATTGACTGTAATGACACCTATGCTCCCGTTGCCAGATTAAAGTCCATTCGTATTTTTTGTGCATATGCATGTTTTCATGATTTCAAACTTTCTCAAATGGACGTCAAGTGTGCATTTTTAAATGGTTTTATAAAAGAAGATATTTTTGTAAAACAATCCCTGGCTTTGAAGATCTCAAATTTCCTGGCCAAGTTTTCAAACTTAAAAATGCAACACAATCCCCTAGAGCATGGTATGATCGTCTAAGTACCTTTTTACTTGAAAATGGTTTTTGAAAATGGAAGGTTCATACTACTCTATTTATCATAACTCTTGATGACAATATTTTATTAGTACACATATATGTTGATGACATAATCTTTGGGTTAACTAATGACTTACTTTGTCATGAGTTTGCTAAATTTATGTAGAGTGAATTTGAGATGAGCATGATGAGAGAGCTCAATTACTTTCTTAGTGTGCAAATGAGACAGAATTCACAAGTGACATTCATCAATCAAGTCAAGTACATGAAGGAATTACCGAAGAAGTTTGATTTCGAACGCAAGGCCTATCGACACTCCAATAGCTACATCAACCAAGCTTGACCTTGATGATTGTGGCAAACTGATCGATCAGCATAAGTATCTAGGTATGATTGGTAGTTTACTATACTTAACTGCTAGTCGTCCATTTATTATCTTTGGTGTTTGCATATGTGCTAGATATCATGCCAATCCTAAGAAATCATACCTATGTACAGTTAAGCATATCTTTTGATACATTAAGGGTACTTATACTATCGGCTTGTGGTATCCCAAAACCCTATTCTTTGACCTAATTGGTTACTCGGATGCTGATTTTACTGGATGCAAAGTAGATCGTAAAAGTACCAGTGGTACGTATTATTTCTTACGAAAAACTTTAGTCTCTTAGTTTAGCAAAAAGTAAAATTATGTTGTATTGTCAATAACTAAATCTGAGTATATCTTTGTAGGATATTGTAGTACACAAATTTTGTGGATAAAGGAAACATTAGAAGATTACAATTTATCTTTCAAAAGTATAACCATTCTCCGTGACAACACTAGTACGAGTAATTTGACTAAACCAGTATGTCACTCACGTACTAAACCCATAGAAATATGTCATCAATTTTTGCGTAATCATCAACAATACGGGCATATTTGTCTAGAATTTATTGAACAGATCATCAACTAGAAGATATTTGTACAAAACCATTAGCCAAGGATAGCTTCAATTTTATTCGTCGCGAGTTAGGTATTCTTGATATTGTCTCGGAAGCGTAATAATTTTTGTTTGATAAATGATTTGGTATTAATTCAACAATTTTATTAAATCAAGATTGTTTTGGATACAAGCCGAAAGGGCCCTTTTGTTACACATACATAAATAACCTGAATCAGCACGATATTATGTCTGCCCTTGGACCACCGCATCTAGGATTTGTCCCCTACAAGTTGTTGACCCAAACTGGATCACAGTCAACCGGATCTTGATAATAAACAAGACGATATCTGTTATGATCCTCCTTGACACATCAAGCTCCAAAACAGAACATCACAAATCAGTTCAAGACAGACATCATCGACGATTGCTATGATAGTGCTGCTATTTCTTGTCCTCCGAGTCTGTACTTTTACATTTTATTGAGTCTAGGCTGTTGTAAGTTGAGTCGTACTGAGTATCTCAATCCTAGACTTAATACCCCAAGCACCACCAAACAAACTCTAAAACATACCATGTCCATCTAGCCCATTTGAATATTCTGGCCTCTTGGAGACAGGATTTGGGCCGAACTCTGCCCCACACAGAGTTTGGGCCGAACTCTGTCGTCTAGAATCTAGGACCTTAATTTTAGGGTTTCTTGGATGCTAGCCGTTCAACGGTCGAAAAATTTGAATTTTGAGACAGAATTCTAGTCAAATTCTGCCTTCCCTGACTAGTATAAATAGGGCATAATTTCACTCCTTTTCATTCATCAAATATAAAATCAATTCTTCTCTTCTTCTCTTCTATATCCTATATATTCTAGAGCTTACACTTCTCATCTACTAGCCACAAAACTTCCCAAGCCCCAAAGGTGCTCAGTGCGAGTCAGCTAGAAGTTTGTGTGCAAGAGTGAAGTTACTTGGACAATTCCAAGTTTCGTCATCTGCCAATCTGTAAGAAGTTGATGTGCTCTTTTGAGTAAAGGCACGTGGTTGTACGCTATTTCACAAATAGTGGATTTCAATCCTGAGCTAGTATTTTCAGGCCTGGACTAGTCCTCTACGAGGGAAACCAGGTTAAAATAGCTATGTCTGCGTATTCTTCTCTGATCTCTGTTTATATTCCGCATTTATACTCTGATTATACTTTCTGTTGGTTGGACTTGCATAGAGTTATTTTTTAATTTGAGTATTATCGACACATACTCTATTCATCCCCCTCTAGAGTTGCCTATACGTACTTCAATTGGTATCAGAGCTCTGTTCTCTTGATGCGGATTAACATCCTAGAGCTGATCTATAGCAACCACACAACCTATTTTTACCAACCATGGTGAGGCACAGTCCACACATAGGCCACCCCTATTTGATGGAACCAACTACATTTATTGGAAGACTAGAATAAATTTCTATCAAGTCTCTAGACTTTGACCTTTGGACCATCGTCACTAATGGTTACAAGAAGCCTGCTAGGATTACTGTTGAGGTGAATCTTGTTGACAAACCCTACAACAAATATACCAATGAGAAGAAAAAACAGGCTAGTCTAGACGCTAGGGCAATTAATGCTCTTTTTTGTGCCATAGACAGGACTGAATTCAATAGGGTCTCTACATGCTCCACCTCACACGAAGTATGGAGGCTTCTGGAGGTAACTTATGAAGGAACCACACAAGTTACAGAATCAAAGATCAGCCATCTCACACAAGAATACGATGCATTCAAGATAAAGCCCAATGAGACTATCATTCAAATGTTTATAAGGTTTTTCGACATCATCAACACGCTATCTTTCCTTGGCAAAGAGTACTCCAATCATGAGAAGATTCACAAGCTGCTCAGGAGGCTACCAAAGATCTGGAACCCTAAGGTTACAATAATCATAGAAGGCAATGATCTCACCAACATGTCAATAGAAACTTTGATGGGCAAGCTGATGACTCACGAGCTTGACCTTAAAGACTTTGACGAACCTGCTCCAAAGCAAAAGGAAATCGTATTTCGAGCTCATCGTCGAAGAACCATTCCAGAGGAGACAGATGATAATACTTCCGATGGTGATGATCAAGCACTCTTGGTACGCAATTTTAAAAAGTTTCTACGCTTCATCCAAAGGAAGAAAGACCAAAAGGAAGATGATGAAGAACCCACTTGGTTTGGATGCAAGAAGGCAGGACATGTGAGAGAAGACTACCCTGTAGCAAATAAAGGTGGCAGATATGAGAAGCTGTATAAGAAGTCATCCTCAAGAAATATGCCAACACCAACATTTGGCATGAAAGCGAAGCCAATGACTCCGACGAAGAAGATGACTCTCTCCAAGACTCGGCAAACGTCTGCCTAATGGCAATCTCTGATAAGGTAACGTGTGATCCTCTTGATGACTTCACTTTCGATGAACTAGGTGATGCCTTTAGTGATCTACTTGAAGACCACAAAAATGTTATTAACCAGTATAAACATGCTAAGGATAAAATCACGGCTCATGAAGCTGAGATTCATAGACTTTCATGCTTATTAGATAATGTTAGAGACACTCCTCCCACAGAGGACACCGAGGAGCTATCCAAGCTTAAGTTAAGCTTACACGATGTCGAATCCATCATTGAAAAATAAGCACGAGATATTTTAGTACTCAATAAAGAGCTTGAAAACGAGAAGAACAAATTCAAAGTTGCTGCTGCTAGAATTAATGGTTTTATCGCTAAATATGATGAGTTGTATGCTGCTTCTAAGAAATTAGAGATTAGACTGGGCAAACAGGTTATTCAACCTCAAACTCAGCTTCATAGTCACAACACACACATTAAACACCTACACAATAGAACACATCATCACAATAATATCCATCCATATACTACACAAAAATATGCTTTTATGTACACCTACTCCTATGTAGCACGTAAAATACAAACACGTAAATTCTATCATCATCCTGCTGCTGCACACGATCACTATAATCATCATGCTGCTGCACGTAGCTATCATCATCCTACACCCACATATAGACATCACTATCAGCCTGTACCCGATAAAAATATGCATGCTATATGTACTTACTGTGGTTTACACGGACACATATCACCACAGTATAGAATTAGAAAGTTATTTGATATTAATCTATATGTATGGGTACCGAAGACTAAATTTTTAGGATCCACAAGAATCTGGGTACCAAAGGTCACATCTACTCATGGTGTAGGTGGACCTTCCTTCTCAAACTAGAATAAAATGGATTCTCGATAGTGGGTGCTCACGACATATGACTGGAGATACAAATCTATTCGCAATACTATCGTTGAAAAGGGAAGGATATGCATCATTCGGCAATAATCTGAAAGGCTATATCATAGGTAACGGAACAATTGGTTATCCTCCTTCTTCCGTCATTAAGGATGTCTGTTTAGTGACCGAGTTAAAGCATAACCTGTGTAGAAGCGTAGAAAAAATTTGGGTTCATGCGGATTACAAATTACCATATATGTATTTTGGGCCAAACAGGTCCGTATAAAAAAAACCCGTATGACAGATTCAATGCCTTATGCAGCCCGTCGAAAACCAACCGCAGAGGAAAGATATGCGGCCAAGAGTATCTGTTCGCCTGATAAGGCTGACAAGATCTGTCAAAACTGACAGAAATGACAGCTCTGACACTTTGACAAAAAGATAAGACGTGAGACGTCACCAAAAGCAGGATTCATACGCTTTCATACGGCCAGAAGGAGTGTCACCTAAGCCGCATGAACCTTATGCGGCTCAAACAAATGTGGCCCCAAAGTCTCCGAACTTCATGCGGCCAAGGGTGACTGTGACCCAAGCCGCATGAGCTTTATGCGGCCAAAATATAGAATCTATGCGGCTTAAATCCTTAAGCTATATTTGGACTAAAGAAGTTTGCGACTTAAGCCACATGAGTCTCATGCGGTCCCATATGGTCGAAAACTGAGATACTCTTGCGGCTCAAAATGAATCCTATGACAGGACACGTGGCAGGCTGACCAAGTCTTAACTGCCCAGATTTGTTGTAACAAAATCCTAACAAATTGACAGATGGCGGCCAAAGAGCGGGTCTTCACG
Organism: Iris pallida; assembly: GCA_029216955.1. Classification (NCBI taxonomy): domain Eukaryota; kingdom Viridiplantae; phylum Streptophyta; class Magnoliopsida; order Asparagales; family Iridaceae; genus Iris; species Iris pallida. The sequence goes on from JANAVB010028197.1 coordinate 1,918,410, forward strand.
TGCTATACGGCTCAACATATATACCATTATAAATAGCACGGTGCCACACCCCTACAAAAGGCTGGAAACCTTCAAAAGGTAATTTCTTCAAGAGTTAAAGACTGCGTCAGATAGTCCACGGAGTAAGGCAGAGTTGATAGCACTTTTCCGAGCCTCCACCGTCACCCCAAGAATCAAAAACTAAACAATTGTACTTAGATTATTTCCTAGGATTTTTTTCTAGGCTTTTCTTTGTACAAGCGAGTTTGCAATCAATTTTAGTGTTTCTGTAATACCTGTCTTTGATTTTTAATGGCAAATACGATGACGACTCTGCTGGGGACGTCCTTCTCCTCTGATGAGAAGCTGGTGATGCAATCTGATGCGTCCAAGGCCGGCTCTACGCAGCAAATGCTTGTGGTTCGTTTCGACCAACAAGCCTTTGAAGAAATGCTCTCTGAAGGGAGCGCCAGCCTGTCTCAGAAGCGAGCCAACCCAAAGAGAACTCGCAGGACGTCGGTACACAGAACTGTTGCCTTCGACCAAGTTGTTGAAGAATCTCCTTCTGCAGCCCAAGACGGTGACCAAAGTTCTCCTGCGGCTTTGCTTCCGACCGCAGAGGACCCCACTGTCCCTAAATCCAGCAGAGAAAAATACTACGATGCTGAGTTTTTGGGGGCACAAGGAAAATCCATGCGGATAAAGAAGAAGTCGCATAAGAGAGATGGGCAGTCTGTCCATGCGACAGTCAACTCTGGTTGCAGGCAGATAACTCATACGACAGCCAACTCTGGCTGCAGGAAGATGGCCTATGTGGCAGCCAACTCGGGCCGCAGGAAGATGGCCTATGCGGCAGCTAGCTATGGCCGCAAGAAGATAACTCATGCGGCAGCCAACTTTAGCCGTAAGAAGACAGCCCATGCAGCAGCAAAACTTGGCCTCAAACATGATGTTTCATGCGGCCCTGTCAGAAGCTCTGTGTTCAACCGTCTCTCATGCGGGCCCGATGCCATACGGCCCATTGAGAATGTGGGATGTATTAATCTGGACTCTTTCTACTATGCGCCTTCGGGTGCTAAGTCAAAGAGGTCTAGTGCAGTATGGTCCCAACAAGCCTAGCCAACTGTCCAAGTTGCTGATTGTCAGCAAGCCCCGTTGACTGTTACACGGGCTCCTGACGGATAGTTGTACAGAACCACCCGCGGCCAGTCCTCCAGGGCTAACGGACAGGGTGGGTCTTCAAAGTTTCCCTCCAACGATCCAGAGCAAGTACTTTTACTAGCCACAGATCAGGGAGCAAACATGATACCTATGTACCCATGCGCTCGGATACCCGAGTCCACAAGTTTGGTGTAAAGGTAGATCAGCTTGCTTCCAAATTACGTGAGGTGATTACTCACAAACGTAAGGTGGCAGCGTTGGCATGCAATAAGTCCCTCTCGGGACGTCGTTGCACCCAAGTCATCATCAACTGCTGCTGCGACAAATCAGCAGCACCTGAAGGATGGCAGTCAGTTTTCCAATGATTATAGCAGCCAGCACCTATCCGACAACAACTCAAGAAACAGGTTCAAATTCTGGAAGACGAGGAGTTTTCTCTCGCCTTCTGTAATTCAACTCAGAAGGTTTACAAAGGAGGAAAGAAGACCCTCATCTGGAGGGTTACCACCTACAATTACATGGGATGTCTATTTAGGCACTCGATCCAAAAAGAAGCTTTAAGCACCAGGAGGTACACCTTCGGCCTCCTTGAGAGTAGATGAAGCTGGGGGTAGCAGTCCCCTTAATATATGCGACACCCCGGTGTACCAAGAGCACACATAGGGGGTAGAGATTCCCCAAAACTGTGCAACAGATTTAGATTTCTCTGAGGGCCACCTCCCTCACCAAGACGATGCGGCTTCCTGCACAGGGGGTAGCACCCCTTTCGAGTCCGAGGAAGGTGACATTCCGACATTCTCTGACGATTTCTCTGTACAATGGTACGACACAGAGAGCACCTCTGCTACAATCCCTTCCATCTCTATCCACGTGAGGACAGTCTTTATGACTGACAATGATCATGAAGCACCTTCTGACCGATAACGTCTAGAAGTACTGGAAGCCATGCTCCTATCCTTGGTCAAGTCCGTGGATGAAATCAAAGCCGCCTTGCCAATTCAACCAGCAAGGACGCCCGGACAAACAAGCTTGGGACCCGCAGTCAATGCGGACTCCAATACGACCGCCCCTCCTTTGGGTGATGATCCCTTAGGAGCATCCGTTCTTTCAGCTGCAGATGAAGCCAAGGAGGCAAGAAGGGAAGTCCAGGAGCTTCGAGCAATGTTCAATGCCGAAGACTCCTCTCGGGACCTCAGAATACGACAGCCATATCCCGTTGCATGGAAAGATGTGCCTTTTCTACCTCGGTACAAGTCGTTCCATATCGATTCTTATGCTGGAAAGACCTCTGCTAGTCGGTACAGGACTTACTTTGAAGTCACAACCGACCACTTGCCGCATAGTGATGCCATCATCATGCGATTATTAATCAGAGCTTTGGAGGGGATCGCGTTTGACTGGTACCACAACCTTCCCGACAACTGCATCCGTTCTTTTGACGGCTTCAAGCACATATTCCTGGAAAGATTCTACGAAGTGTGGCATGATGTAACGATGTCATCTCTCATGGACGTCGTTCAGGGAGGGAGGGAGCTAACGAGGAACTATATCGAGCGGTTCCGTCAAACCGCAATGAGGTTGCCGCAAGGCAATCCCAAGAGCTCTTTGATTGAAATCTGCCAGAAGAAGTTGCTCCCCGTAATTAGCCTCTGGATGGGTGACAATCAGTTCAAGGATTGGACGACCTTCATCATAAGTGCTACCAATACAGAGGCAAAGTTGAAGAAGGCTTGCCAGCTGGGATTACATATCCCAGATGGAGAGGATAAGAGCAGACGTCCTGGTTCCACCTCCAGCAACAACAACAGTGGGGCCACCTCCAACCGGGACAATAAGGGCAAACAGGCCATGGTCGCTGATGCGACCCAGAAGCCCGAACAAAAGCAGGCGGAAGGTCCGTAGGCCAAGGTGAATTATTCATTTGAAGATAGTCATGTCAAACCTATCTTCAATATGCTCTTGCAATGGGGTAGGATCCAGCTCCCTCCACCAAGGTACGAGCCCCGAACGGCAGAAATGGAGGACCCAAAATATTGTCACTTCCACCGCTATGTCCATCATTCCACTCAGGACTGCTTCCAATTAAAGCGGTACATTCAGAGTCTTATCGACTCCAAAGCTCTGTCGATAGACTTCGAAGAGGTTACTGTAGCGACAAATATGGTGTCAATTCAGTTCGTCGACTTCCCTCCAACAAGAACTCCAGACGGGGTAATACCTGTCCCCCGGGCAATGATGGAGGTTACTAATCTTCCATCCGTCCAGAGCCAGACATCTGGATTGGTACCTCTTACCACATCGTGAGGAGAGATCATGTGGGTACATCCAAACTTAGTGACCGAAGTTACCCGGGAGGTGTCATCTCATACCAACAAGAAAAAGGGCAGGAAGTCTAAATCCTGCCATATAATTTCAGCAGAGGCTGAGGAAGCTGCAGCCATTATTTTCTGGTATGGAGCACAAATCCAGCCCACACCGGATAGTTCAGTCGAAGATCCTCAGCCGGCAACATTGCCTCCCTCTGATGTTCCAAGGTCATCTCAGCCTCCACTGGCAGATAAATCCAAGCCAAAGGAAACCCGCTTCGACAGGCCACTCCGTAATGATGTGCCTTAGGGACTGGAGAGACCTCACAAATTTGACATATTAGCACAATTTATACGCCAGTAAAGTTGTCGTTATAAGAGCTCCTAAGGCTCTCCAAGGACCTTCGTGTCACAATGAGCGAAGCACTCTAAAATGCTGACGTCTACTTAGCTCAGGTCAAGCCTCCAGGGGATGACTCGCCAGCAGATTTATATGGCAGCAATGGCACAGATGCAATGCCCAACATCATATTTACTCTACATGACATGTTGATCAAGTCCAACTTGCATAATCGTCCCTTGTACTATACTGGATACATAGGCGACATCAAGGTGGATCGGATGCATATCGACCCTGGCTCGTCAATAAGCATCATCCCGAAAAGCTTGCTCCAACTTCTTGGCATCCTTATGCACCGGCTAGCGGCGACCAATACTGTCATTAGCAGTTTTAACTCGGAAAGGAGCTATCCCCTAAGGAAGATCCGATTGAAATATCATATTGGTGACCTGAAAACAGAGGTTACCTGCTACGTCATAGATGCAGACACCTCCTACAACATCCTCCTGGGACCTCCGTTGATACATGACTATATGATCGTGCCATCCATCCTTCACCAGTGCTTCAAGTATATCAATAAGCACAGTTTCATGAAAACTGAATTCGCCGTTATCGATCCCTTCAAAGGGATTGAATCTTATTATTCTTCGGAGGCTTGTCTGTATGACGAAACCAGGAAATATATAACTGACAAACTGGAGGCCATCACATGGCCAGAAGATTGAGAATTCGTCTCCAGGCTCGCAAACCGGGCAAGGCCGTACCCTTCGTCGCAACCTTGCATGAAGAGGTGCTCGGTTCTCCTACCTTACCTACGTACTTGGAACCAATGGTCATCCGGCTCCCGAGATCCTGCCAGGAGCCAAAACTTGTCATGGGGTCGATGGTGATGCGACTGCCGAAACCAATCAAAGGCAACAAAAAGATACGAGGCCCTCTGTAATGCCGATGGTGATCCGATTGCCAAAATCCACTCAAAGGCAATTGGAAGACACAAAGTTCCCTGCCGAGCCAATTGCCATCCGTCTTCCAAAGACAAGTCGGCAGCCAAGTGTCGATCCAACACTCTCAGGAAAGTCAATACCTCAAGCTGAATCATTAGTGGTCAAGTTTTCCAAGACAGCATCCCGACCTCTAAGCTCGCAGGGGGTAGACGAAGAAGACGTAGAACTCGCCAAATACTTGGTTACACAGGTGGATAGCCCCTCTTCTGATGATGTAATCCCTGTGGACAAAATTTCTTATTTCATCAATAAGAGGCTGCCGTTAGACTACTCTGAGTTTGATAAGCCTAATCTAATGTATGCTGCACGGAACTGTCTAGACGTTAGCCTGTGCACACGGGTGACAACCGTCCATACCCTAAATCGACTTGCTCCCGTTAAAGGTGCCTACTTCCTGGTCCCAGACAGAAAATGATGGGATCACACGATCATCTTTGGCAAAAAAGAAGGTCCTTAACCTTTTATGCCATAAAAGTCCGGTCTCGAACCCGACGCTGGAAGATTACCGCTCTACCTGTATAGTTCTGAAGCCAACTACTTCATACAAAAGTAGGGGTACGACATGGAGGCTACCCCGGGTCTGAATCACGACAGCGGTCGACGATTACCTCTACAGTCATCGGCACCGGTAGGGAAACCTTATGACCATTATCACAAATCCAGACGCGGCCTCGAGTATGTTACAACGCCTGAAAGTTCCGGTGACAGGGCAGACCATCCATGTTGTTTCACGAGTTAATCCTCTCAGGGTTCTCATGACCAAGCCCGGTGCACTCAGTTCTCGTCTAGCCACCTGGGCGATACTATTATCCTGATATGATATAGTTTTTGTTTCGCAGAAGGCTATCAAAGATTAAGCCCTGACTGACTTTCTAGCAGCCTATCTAGGCTCAGAAACAGCCAAAATCTATGAAGAAATTTCTGATGAAGTTGTCGCCTCGAACATGACTTCATATGGTGCCATTTGGTGAATGTTCTTCGACGGTGCTTCAAGAACGGGGCTACAAGGTGATATCGTCGCTGGAGTCGGAGTAGTATTAATTTTCCCCTCTGGGTTAGTGGTCAATCGAGTATATTCTCTTACAGAACCTTGTTCAAACAATGTAGCCGAATATAACGCTCTAGTCATCGGACTCCAACTCGCAAAAGAAGTGGGGATCAAGTACCTGGAAGCATATAGTGACTCACAGTTGGTTGTTAACTAGATCTGAGGTTCATACGAGGTTCGCAACGAGGACCTGATTCCCTACTACCAGACAGCAATTGCCATCATCGCAACCTTGGAAGGATTCTTTATAGAGCATATTTATAGGCTCCAAAATATCGAAGCCGATACCCTAGCAGGTCTCGTCGCTTCCTTGGCACTTCCAAATGATACTCATCATCTAGTCAACATAATAGGCCTTGAGCTGGTCTGTCCCAGGAACAATCTTCAACTGGGTACGAGTTACTCCGTCCTCATAACCAACAACATACAAGATTGGAGACGCCCGCTCATCGACTTTGTAGTCTATGGAATTCTGCCAGAGAATGTGAAGGAAGCAACTTCAATTAGAAGACGCTCCCTCAGATTCTTTTATTATACGGAGACGAAAATATTATATCGATGATCCTACGATGGGCTACTATTAAGATGCCTATCAAACGCAGAAGCCAAAGAAGCTTTACGCGAAGCTCATGACGACACTTGTGGGGCTCATCAACCTAGCCTAAAATTGCAAGATCGTCTCCGCCGGATGGGTTACTACTGGCCCACATTGGTAGCAAATAAAGTTGCTTATGCAAAGAAGTACAAGTCTTGCCAGATCCACGCAGATTTTATACATCTGTCATCTGAATTCTTGCACCCAACAGTGGCCTCTTGGCCATTTGAAGCATGGGGAATAGACATCTTTGGGCTAATCACCCCGTCGTCGCCTAGAGGACATCGGTTCATACTTGCAATCATCGATTACTTCTCCAAATAGGCGAAAGCTGTTCCGCTAGCAGAAGTGAAGACATCGAACATGATTAGCTTCGTAAAACATCATGTCATCTACCGTTTTGGACTGCCCCGGAGGATTATTCACGATAATGGTCCGCAGTTCGCAAGCCATACTTTCTATCGATTTTGTGACAAAAATCTGATTCAGAACATAGCCTCGACAGTATATAACCCATCGGCTAACGGTCTGGCTAAAGCTTTCAACAAAGCCATAATCAAGCTCCTCAAAAAGTTCGTGTTTGCAAACAAACGCGACTGGAATGAAAAGCTTGGCGAGTGCTTATGGGCGTATCGTACCACAATTCGGACGGCTATAGAAAATACACCATTCTCCTTGGTTTACGGGAGCGATGTAGTCATCCTATTAGAGACTCAGATCCCCTTACTTCGAGTGGCCCTTACTTATCGGTTAACGTCGGACAATAACTACCGTCGACGGCTACAAGACTTGGAAGCATTAGATGAGAAGCGTTTACAAGCTCAACAAAGCATAGAGCTCTACCAAACGTGCATCTCTCGGGCTTTCAACAAGAAAGTCAAACATAGAATATTCTAAGTCGGCGATCTCGTCTTAGCCATTCGCAGATCAATGGTCATGACTCACAAGACCTCCGATAAATTCCAGCCCAAATGGGAGGGTCCGTTCATCATCGAGACCGTATTCTCCAACGACGCGTACCGTCTCGCAAAACAAAATAGAGACTTGCTCATGATGCCCATCAACGGCAAGTTCCTCAAGAAATATTATATCTAAACGATATCTTCCAACTATCTCTCAGATTGTGAGTTATGTACCCTCTGGTATCGCTGAACTTATACTCTGAACTCAAATCTCCCAGATTGTTGAGTTATATACCCTCAGGTACCACTGAACTTACTCTCTGACTGCTCCGAATAGGATTCATACCTCATCTCCTGGTTATATCTATGAACTTCCTGGTCATATCTTTTCTCCACCAAGAGTTTGCCTCAAAATCTATTACCCACACCACCAGTGCGCAGAAGGGTAATAGGTCCATAAAACTTATCCTAATCTATTACTCGCACCATCAGTGCACAGAAAGGGTAATGGTCCATAAAATTCTCCAACGGGGAAAAACAACCATATCTATATTACCTCTGAGTTGTTTTTCCGTCTATCACAAACAAATCACCCAATACATAGAACTTCCACGTTGATAACACCTCTGAGTTGTTCTGTGTATCCTCATTTGCCCTACGCCTACCATGTCCTCATAACCTCTGAGTAGGAAGGCTCTACTTTAGACCCATATTTACCACGTCCTCATTACCTCTGAGTAAATATGTCAGTTTTCTCTCCACTTATTATAAGTATTCGCATCGCCAGTACACAAAAGGTGAATAAGTCCATAAAAATCATCATAATCTATTACTCGCACCATAGGTGTACCAAAGAGTAGTAGGCCCACAAAATATCATTCAAATCTATTTGCTCGTATTTGCAGATGCACAAATGGGCAATAGGTCCACAAAAATCCCCCAGTGGGGTGTCCGTCATAAAACACAAATGCTGTATTAGGCCCTCTAGTACAAGCACCACAAAATACCACAATAAAGAATGGAGTGAACATACTCTGCTTATTCAAAATCAGTTACATTCATAGGAATACATCGACAACAGAAAACAAAGAAAGGAAAATCTAGCAATACGTAGTTTGGTTAGTTTGACAGTACTTCATCTTCATCAAAAAGCAATTTCGTGGCCCTCGAAAGAAGTCATATTTTACTGCTGAGAAGCAAACAAGGCTGTTGAATCCCCAAGGAGCTGCCTGGAGGAGGGCAAATATACCATGCTATCCTCCCTTTCGTATTGCGAATGCCTTAGCCCCGCTCCTTCGAAGGACCATACCTTTAAAACATCATCCCTGATGGTGGTTTTGCCTACTTAGAGAGCCGTGAAGGCAGGACGTTCATAACGATGCCTGACCACCGTCCAACTCTCTGAGGTATAAAGCCCCTTCCTACCACCTGGGAAAAACTCTTCCGAAGTATGAAGTGTCCTGAGTTGTTTGATGTGTATGCCAAAATAGTACGAGAAAAACTCTTCCAAAGCATGAGGAGTTTTGAGCTGTCTGATGTATGTGTCAGAATGGTGTATTTTCACTCTATCGTCGACACCGGTCCTGGAGAAGTTTGCTAGCCAGATCCCTACAAAACCTGGAAAGGGGGGCTTAGCACCAAAAAGAAAATAAAGGCCTCTGTTTTTTCAGTTATGCGGCCTAGCCAGAACAGAACTCATGTGGCCCAAAAGTCATGAGGCCAGCCTCATGAAGTACTCATGCAACTCAAGTCATGAAGCATTTATGCAGCTCAGTCATGAAGTGTTCATGCGTCTCAACTATGAGACATTTATACGGCTCAGTCATAAAATACTCATACGACCCAGTCATAAAGTACTCATACGGCTCCGTCATTAGGTAATTATGTGGCCCAGTCATGAAAATACTCATACGGCCTAGTCATGAAGTACTCGTGCGGATCAGTCACGAGGCAATTATGCGGCCCAGCTATACAGTATTCTTGTTGTCTGATCATAAAATGCTCATGCGGTACTTATGCGGCTCAGTCATAAAGTGTTCATGCAGATCAATCTTGGGGCACTTATGCGGTTCAAGTTGGAATGAGCAGTGGTTATGCGGCTCAGTCCATGTGGCCCTATCATACAGAACACATGTGGTCCTAATGAGATCGGACATGTATCGACCAGGCTTAAAGCAGAGGCAGTATATGATAGGCCCATGCATGAAATATGTGATATAGCCATTCAAAATTTCAGTCGTCGTCTTCCCACCATCCTTACTCTTGAGAGGGGGTTGCACGTTAGGATGAATGGAAGGAGCGTCTGCCGTACTCGACGGAGAAGCAAGTCCCTTCTCTTTGGCTGACACACTAGTCGTCTTGGAAGCTTTTGGAGCCATAGCAGAAAGTATGATGAAGTCGAAGGAGAAGAAGGTGAAAGAGAAAAATCTCTCTCCGAATGACCCCTATTTATAGAGTTGCTGAAAAGTGCCTCTTCGATTCTCGAGATCATTAAGGATAATGACGGCATTTGGGGACTTTATCCCTAATAACCGTCGAACGTCTCTTTGGTTCTCGAGATCATTAAAGATAATGTCGATGTTTGGGGACTTTATCCCTAGTAACCGTCGGCTTTATCTCGAAAAGAAATCAACAATCGAATCAAGAAAATTAAATACAGCAGTGACAGCTGGCAGGCTGATGGGGTCTCCCTGCGGCACAAGATTTCTCTGCGGCTCGAGATCTCTCTGCGGCTAAAAAATTCCCTGCGACTAGAAGACTCCCTACGGCTTGACATATTTCCATGCTTCTTATTCAAAGTATTCCAAATTTGCAATTTGAAAACTTTGAAGGGGGTCTTGTAGAAGCATAAAAAAATGGGGTTCATGTGGATTACAAATTGCCGCATATATACTTTGGGCCAAATAGGTCTGCATAAAGGAAAGCTGTATGACAGATTCAATGCCTTATGCAGCCCGTCACAACCAGCCACAGAGGAAAGATATACGGCCAAGAGGATCAGTTCGCCTGATAAGGCTGACAAGATCTGTCAAAACTGACATAAATGACAGCTCTGATACTTTGACAAAAAGATAAGATGTGAGACGTCACTAAAAGCAGGAATCATACGCTTTCATGCTGCCAGAAGGAGTGTCACCTAAGCCGCATGAACCTTATATGGCTTAAACATATACGGCCCCAAAGTCTCCGAACTTCATGCGGCCAAGGGTGACTGTGACCTAAGCCGCATGAGCTTTATGCGGCCAAAATACAGAATCTATGCGGCTTAAATCCTTAAGCTATATTTGGGCTAAGGAAGTTTGTGACTTAAGCCGCATGAGTCTCATACGACCCCACATGGTCGAAAACTGAGAGACTCATATGGATCAAAATGATTCCTGCGACAGGACACGTGGCAGGCTGACCAAGTCTTAATGCCCAGATTCGTTACCACAAAATCCTAACAAATCGACAGATGGCAGCCAAAGAGCGGGTCTTCACGTGTTATGCGGCTCAACATACATACTATTATAAATAGGAGGGTGCCACACCCCTGCAAAAGGCTGGCAACCTTCAAAAGGCAATTTCTTCAATAGTTAAAGACTGCGTCAGATAGTCCACAGAGTAAGGCAGAGTTGATAGCACTTTCTCGAGCCTCTACGGTCACCCTCCAGAATAAAAAAACTAAACAATTATACTTAGATTATTTCCTAGGATTTCTTTCTCGGCTTTTCTTTGTACAAGAGAGTTTACAATCAATTTCAGTGTTTCTGTAACACCTATCTTTGATTTTTAATGGCAAACAACCTGCTCAGTATTAGTCATCTTGCTGATCATGGATATGACATTAACTTCGAGAAAACTAAATACTTTATCTATGATAGCTCATCTGGAGACATCGCTTTTAAAAGGATATGAGAAGATAACATATATATTTTCGATCTATCTAGATATGCTAACAGTACAGGTAGATGCCTTTACGCCCACAAAAATAAAAGGCTATTATGGCACCAACGTCTTGGTTATGCCAACATGGATACCATATCAAGACTATCTACCAAAAAGCTAGTAAAAGGATTACCTGACATCACATTCAAAAAGGATACGGTATGTGCTGAATGTGAAAAGGATAAGCCTACCAAATCTTCTTTTAAATCCATCAATACTATATGTACCACTCAATCTTTGCAATTACTCCACATGGACCTATTTGGACCTAGTAGAGTAGCCAATCTTGGCGGAAAACTCTATGCTTTTGTTATTGTAGATTACTTTTTGAGATTTACTTGGGTTTTTTTTCTTGTAAACAGAAGTGATACTATTTCAGTTTTCAAAGTATTCTCTAAAAAGGTCCAAAACAAAAAATGCTATATGATTACTCGAATTCGAAGTGATCATGGTGGCAAATTCAAAAATTTTGATTTCGAAAAGTTTTGTGAGTCAAATGGTTTTGATCATAACTTTTTTGGCCCTAGAACTCCTCAACCAAATGGTGTTGTGGAGCAAAAGAATAGAACTCTTGGCGATATGTCCATAGTCATGCTGAATCAATTCTCTCTTCCGAAATATTTTTGGAAAGAAGTTATCAATACAGCATGCCATATTTTAAATAGGGTTTTGATTTGACCTATTTTGAAGAAAATACCCTATGAGCTTTGGTTTGGTAGAACACCAAATATTTCTTACTTTTGAGTGTTTGGTTGTCGCTGCTTTATCCTGAATACCAAAGACAACTTGGGCAAGTTTGATGCCAAAGCTGACGAAGGTATTCTTCTTGGTTATGCTGCCAAGAGCAAAGGATATAGAGTATTCAACAAATGCTCTATGATTGTTGAAGAGTCTACTAATATCACTTTTGATAAGAGTAATAGTACAAATGCTTTAACCGATGATGACATCAATGCTCACTCCGAACCGTCAACTTTTACTTCTGTGGATACACTACCTGAAATCAGTCTCTGAAGATCTTAGCAAAGAAGTTCCAATTCAAACCTTCACATCCAGAAAGCTTGGTAATAGGTGAGGTATCCCAAGGGGTAACTACTCGATCTTCTTTGAGAGAATCTATTGTTAGCACTGCTTTTATTTCTCAAGTTGAACCCAAAATTGTTTTAAAAGCTTTTAACGATAAATTTTGGATATCTGCTATGCAAGAAGAACTCAACCAATTCGAATGAAATCACGTTCGGGAACTTATTCCTAGGCCTGCTGATCACTCGATCATTGGTACTAAATGGGTTTTTCGCAATAAAGTAAATGAGAACGGTTCAGTCATCCATAACAAGGCTCGTCTCGTAGCTCAAGGATACAACCAAGAGGAAGGTATCGTCTACGATGAGACGTATGCTCCTGTTGCACGACTTGAATCTATTAGGTTGCTTTGTGCCTTCGCAAATTTCCGAAACTTCAACCTTTTTTCAAATGGATGTGAAAAGTGCTTTTCTAAATAGCTTTATTAAAGAATAAGTTTTTGTTAACAACCCCCTAGTTTTGAAAATCACAAATTTTTTGACCAAATTTCTAAACTTAAGAAAGCTCTTTATGGCCTCAAACAAGTTCCTCGAGCTTGGTATAAACGCCTTAGTACTTTCTTACTTGATAAAGGTTTTCCAAAAGGGAAAATTGATACTGCACTTTTCATAAAATCTCTTGATGACACTATTCTGTTAGTACAAATCTATGTAGATTATATCATATTTGGGTCTACTAATGAGGGTCTATGCAAGAAATTTGCCAAGTGTATGCAGAACGAGTTTGAGATGAGCATGATGGGGGAGCTCAACTACTTCCTTGGATTGTAAGTCAAGCAATACTCGCAAGGCATCTTCATCAGTCAGTCGAAGTATACAAAGAACATATTGAAAAAGTTTGAGCTTGACAACATTAAACCAATCAGCACTCCTATGGCTACTACAACAAAGCTGGAACCTAATGAAAATGGCAAACCAGTTGATCAACGTAAGTATCGAGGTATGATTGATAGTCTATTGTATTTAACTGCTAATCGTCCCGATATTATGTTTAGTGTTTATTTATGTGCTAGATATCAAGCTAACCCTAAGGAATCACACATGACCGCGATTAAGCGCATATTTAGATATCTTAAAGGAACTATTACGGTAGGCTTGTGGTATCCAAAAACCACTTCCTTTGACCTAATAGGATATTCCGATGCTGATTTTGCGGGATGCAAAGTCGACCATAAGGGTACCAGCGGTACGTGTCATTTGTTAGAAAAGGCTTTAGTCTCACGGTTTAGCAAGAAGCATAGTTCTGTCGTACTATCCACAACAAAAGCTGAGTACATCGCAGCTGGTCGTTGTTGTGCACAAATTCTGTGGATAAAGCAAACTCTTGAAGACTATAACTTACTATTCAAGCACATACCTATTTGTTTATAACACTAGTACAATAAATTTGACCAAGAGCCCAGTATGCCACTCACGTACAAAGCATAAAGAAATTAGACATTATTTCTTATATGATCATCAATTTCATGGCACTATAAAATTAGAATTCATTGACACTGAACATCAGCTAGCAGATTTCTTTCAAAACCACTAGCCGAAGAGTGCTTCAATTTTATTTGTCGAGAGTTAGGAATTTTGGATGAAACTGTCATTCAATAAGATGTACCTGCATAAATAACGGTTATAACATATATCATTCATAGTGACATTGCTTTAGGTATAAGTCGAAAGGGCCCTTCTGACAAAAAGGTATAAAAGCCTAAGCGATACGGTATACTAGCCTTCGGACTACCGCTAGCTGCGATTCAGCCCCTACAATAAACCTGAGGCAGTTCCACTATGTTGATCATTGTTTTAACAATAATTTATTATATGGCTATACTATTTTGTGGCTTATAACATTCATTATTCCTTATTCGAATTTTTTTTATCAAAACTGTTTCTTTTTAACTCTTTTGGAGTTCTGGAATCAGCCCACCAGAATTCGGACCGAACTCTGCCCTACACAGAGTTCGGGCCGAACTCTGTGTGCTTGGTTCCAGAACCTCAAGCGGCTCCTGGTCGTCCAATTTGTTGATCCAATGGTCAAGACTTAACTCGAGCTGTCGGCCCTAATTTCAAATACCCGAATTTCCTCTCTCTCTCTCTCTCTCTCTCTCTCTCTTTATTCTAACCATATTCAACCTCTCTCCAAACCCTAACCCTAGAAATCTCAAATATTAGGGTTTTCTCTCCCCAAACTCAAGGATCTAGGGTTTATGGTGGTTCTCTTCCATCTCCAACAACTTTTGTGAGGTATAACTCATTTTTCTTATTTTTTTAATTTCTATTTTCTCTATTATCTATGGCTCCAAGATTATTTGGTAGCGACAAGAGTATGAGTAGTGAGGGAGCATCTTTATCTAACCCTCCTCCTCCTCCCATTCATTCTTTGTTCAACCCACCACCTCCACAAAATCCCAACACCCATAATGAGCAAATTTTTGTCTTATTGGATGCATCCAATGAGTGGTACTCGAACTTCCGCTCACGTAGTGTGTTCCCGGGCCATCTGATTAATTTTACTATTTTTTCGGCATATGATTCACACTTTCACGATTTATTCCTTGATGAACTCGTGACTACATTATCTTTCATTTATCTCAATGCCATACAGATGTTTTACTATAATATGACACATGATGCCACAAAGATTTATTTCTGTGTCGCCGGCATTGACATATCATTTGATGATTTTGAACTTGCCGAATACCTTGAACTCCCGGAACCCAACTCTTGGGAAAGACTTGCTGATGCCCGAGATTTTCAATTCCTCGGTGATTCCACTCTTGAGGGTTTGAAGGACGCGATTTGTACTCTTAACAAACGTCCTCGTAAACTCTGAGCCAAATATCTCAATAATTATTTTTATGAACTCTATTGGATTATCTTCTCTACAATCTTGCCCAAAGCAGGATCTACCGATAAAGTTTCCTATCATGAGATCTTGACTCTCTAACACCTTCACTTTTGTATTCCCTTCAACTTCTCTCGTACGATGATGGACTGGTTGATTCGTGCGAGATAGAAACCAAAATCCTTGGTTTATGTCATGTATCTACCAATGATTTTACGTGCCATCAAAATCCCTCTTGATGACTGTCAGTTCCTACCTGCTCCTGCCTATCTGTCCAAGGCACGTCGGACTATTACTGCTGTTGCTCCTCCTGCTGAGACTGAGTCTTCTGACTCGGATGCTCCTGAGCCTGAGCCTCCTGCTACTCTTGAATCCATCCAGGCGATGTTGTGCGATCGCTTCCGCTTGGAAGACACCGCTGGACCCAGATGGACTACTGTACCACCCTTCAGATGAGTGATATCAGCAACACACTGCATGACATTCAGTATACCTTGGCCACCCACCCTACTATGTCGTTCCCTATGGTACGGGACCCTTCTCGCGAAGGTTACCATATTGACGACACATGGGTCAGGCGGTATCTGGATCCGGATGTGGAGTTTGTTGACCCTTATCGCTCTGCCAGTGACCCTTCCGACTCTGCTGGTCCATCCCGTGCTCCATAATGGTCGTGGTTTATTATCTGATGATGCTGCTGATGTTAGGCTTTAGTTTTATTATGCTTTACGACGTAGTTCTTCAAAACTTTGAGTTGCAGTATTTCTATTTTGATTGTCACAACTATACACTTTGGTTCATTTTGAGTTATAAACTGCTAATTGTCTTTTTCCCTTATTTACTATGGTTATGGTTCAAAGTTGTGTGATTGCATGTATTCACTTTGTCTATTTTTCTCGGGGAGCCATTATATCATTTTTGCTCAATGACAAAGAGGGAGAATACTTGATATTTGCTTTAGGAATACTTGATATATACTTTGAGCTTCTATATGTATTATGTTTGCTTGGATTAGAACTTATCTTAGGACATATCTATTTATAGGGGAGTCGACATGTTCATCTACGAGGGAGCTATTGTCTTTATTCTGTACAACATGTGTCCAAGTATGAATGTTACGACATACAAATATCGTGTTTTTGTCAATTATCAAAATGTAAGAGATTATTGACCCAAACTGGATCACAGTCAACATGATCTTTTAACAAGACGATATCTGTTATGATCCAACTTGACACATCAAGCTCCATCAAGCTCCAAAATAGAACATCATTATATATCAGTTCAAGACAGACATCATCAACGATTGCTACGAAAATGCTGCTATTTCTTGTACTCCGAGTCTGTACTTTTACATTTTATTGAGTCTAGGCTATTGTAAGTTGAGTCGTACTGAGTATCTCAACCCTAGACTTAATACCCAAAGCTCCACCAAACAAACTCCAAAATATACCAAGCCCATCTAGCCCATTTGAACATTCTGGCCTCTAGGAGACAGAATTCGGACCGGAGTCTGTCCCACACAGAGTTCGGGCCGAACTCTGCCCCCTAGAATCCAGGACCTTAATTTTATGGTTTCCTGGATGCTAGCTGTTCAATGGTCGAAAATTTTGAATTTTAAGACAGAATTCTGGCCGAATTCTTCCTCCCCTGACCAGTATAAATAGGGCATGATCACTCTTTTTTATTCATCATTCATAAAATTAATTCTTCTCTTCTATAGACTATACATTCTAGAGTTACTCTTCTCATCTACTAGCCATAAAACTTTCCAAGCCATAAAGGTGCTCAGTGCGAGTCAGCTAGAAGTTTGTGTACAAGAGTTTCAAAAGAAGTTACTTGGACAATTCCAAGTTTTGCCATCTGCGAGTCTGTAATAAGTTGATGTGTTCTTCTGAGTAAAGGCACGTGGTTGTACGCTATTTCACAAATAGTGGATTTCAATCCTGAGCTAGAGTTCTAAGGCCTGGACTAGTCCTCCACGAAGGAAACCAGGTTAAAACTGATGTGTCTGCGTATGCTTCTCTGATCTCTGTTTATATTCCATATTTATACTCTGATTATACTTTCTATTGGTTGGACTTGAATAGAGTTATTTTTTAATTTGAGTATTATCAACACATACTCTATTCAACCCCCCTTAGAGTTGCCTCCACGTACTTCACAACTAACCCAAGATAGTTGAGATTTATTAAAATTTTATGAATTTTATCTGACTCATTTTAAGTACATAACTCAACGTATGTTATTCTGAAAATAATGAGACCGAACTTGGACCGAACACTGGCCGAGTTCATACTGAACTTGGTTCTTTGGTTTCAGAACCAACCCGAGAGCAGGTCCCACTTTTTAAAGTTGCCTCTCTTTATTTAAAACCCTTTCCAAATAGAGAGCAGCCGACCCCCTCCATCTTCTTCCTCCAAAATTCTCATCCCAAACCCTAGTTTATCAAGCCCTAACCATAGGTTTCACCTAATTTAGGTTTTTCAAGTCCATGGATTGAGGATTTGTGCATCTTTTAGAGTTCTCTTCCACATTTATCAATATTTTTGAGGTATAATTCTTACTTCACTCTAATTTTTCTATATAGCTCCAAAATTTGGAAATAGAAAGAGGAAAGTAGATGAAGCCTCATCATCCAATCCATTTCAAGACCCGTTTCAATCTATTTTTAGTCCTCCTCCTTCTGATGATGATGATTTTAATAGTGCATTATTTAGAAATCTAGAAGTTTCTTGTTCTTGGTTTGATCACTTTCAAAAGAGGAACATATGCCTGGGTAATATCATTAGTTTTACTATTTTTCCAGAATATCTTGGTACTCTTGGTGCTCTAGGATTTAGTGATCATGTTCAAATTTCAAACCTAATTTATTCCAATGCTATATGCATGTTTTATTCCAATTTGCAACATTCTCTTGGAACTAATTATTCATTTGTCTATGGTGTTGGTATTGAATTTGGTGATGCCAACTTAAATGAGATGCTCCAGATTCCAAATAATGGAGATGCTCTTGTCGACAATAGCAAAATCAATTTTTGTAACGATATGACACTCGAATCTTTTAAAGATGCTATGTGCGATCCTTTTTCTAGACCACCTGTGCATCTCCTGTCCAAGTACCTCAACCAAAATTTCTACGAGATGCATCGTATTATTTTTTCTCTATCTTGCCTAAGACAAGATCCACTGACGAGATTACATACTTGTTGGCACATCGATTTTGATATGTTGACTATAATTAACCTATGTATTGCATTAGCCCTAATCTATCTACAGGAACAAACAAGAAAGACAAAGATAGAAGAAAGTCATTTCCAAACAAGTCTTATGAAGCTTTTCGGGACAAAGAAGAAAAGACTTTCCAAATCTCCTTCAAATGATATACACCTTAAAGCACTCAAGAAGACGATGACAAAGATAAAGATTTCAGATCAAAAGCTCATATGTCTTTCTAAGAGTCTGTAAGTGTCTAGGAGATTATGTATGCACTTTAGTAAAGATGACAAACTAATAGTATAAAATTCAAATTAAGTAAATATGAAGAACCGGATAATCCGTCGAAATTCTGCAGAAATTCGACGAATCATCCGGTCGAAAACAACAAGTTTGTGAGCAAAAGTTTGGATAATTCGTCGGATTTCCGGAGGCATCCGATGGATCATCCGGTCAATCACAACAAGTATTGTGAGCAAAAGTTAGGATAATCTGTCGGAGTTCTACAAAAATTCGACGGATCATCAGATCAATCACAACAGCTCTAGCGAGCAATAGTTCGAATAATCCGTCGAAGTTTTGGTTCAATTCGACAGATAATCCGTTTTGCCTTACAGGCCTTATTTAAATTTTAAATCCAACGACATCTAACAACTGCATTAAATGCATCCAATGGCTCTATTTCTAGCCGTTACTATACTCCGGATAGTCCAAAGAATTTTTTTGAAAATTCGTCGGATAATCCAGTTGTTGGCTGATAGCTCTTTATGACTTCATATTTATATAAATAAGCTTCCGCTCTCTTTATAAAAACTTATTCATTTGAGCTTTAAATTTTCAACTACCAAGAGAGCTTTACCATTACTCTACAAAGCTTCCATTTGTCATCAAATCTAAAGTGCTAGAGTATTCAAGTGTTCTGGATCTTCAAGTTTTCAAGAAGATCAAAAGCCATTTTCTTTTTCTCTTAAAGTTGAAGTTGATGAGCCTTCGAAAGAAAACTCTTGTGTAAGAAGTTGGCGAGCTCTTCGGATCTAAACTCGTGTTGAAGTTGACGAGTTTTTTGGATCCAAACTCGTGTGTAACTATTTACTCAAATAGTGAATTAAAGTCGGAGAGAGTTCTGAGACTGTAGTGCCCCTTGGGAGGATACTAGAATACATCGAGAGTTTGAATCTCTCTCATTTATTATCCTTTAAATAGCTTTTAATTGTTGGTAACTATTTTATTACCTTATTCACCCCCTCTAGGGTTCTACAATTAGTATCAGAGCCTCGTCTCTCGATTTGGATTTACATCCTTAGAGTGATCCACGACCACTAACCCTAGTACAAACTCATTCCACAATAAAGGACACTCCACAAATAGATCTCCCCTATTTGATGGAACCAACTATAACTATTGGAAAATTAGGATGACAATTTACTTGAAATCCCTAGACTTTGATCTATGGGATTATGTTGTAAATAACATTCCCTTATCTTCCATAGTTATTGAGAAAGTTATTTCAGAAACCCTTAGAGGTAAACTTACCGAGAACGGTAAGAAGATTGCTAGTCGGGACACTAAGGCTATGAACGCTCTTTACTGTGCTCTCAATAGCAATGAATTTAATAGGATCTCCACTTGCAAGACTTCTAATGAAATTTGGAAACTCTTGGAAGTCACTCACGAGGGAACATCTCAAGTAAAAGAATGAAAGATTAGTAGACTCACACAAGAATATGAATCTTGTAAAATGAAAGAAGATGAGTCTATTACTTTTATGTTTACTCGATTCTTTGATATCATTAACCCTCTTTTTTCTCTTGGCAAGGAATATTCTACTAATAAAAATATTAGAAAGATTCTCCAAGGATTAACAAAAGGATGGAATCCTAAAGCTACCACCATTATTGAAGGAAACGATCTAACAACTATGAACCTTGAGACCCTCATGGGAAAGTTTATGACACACGAGCTAGACATAAAGGACCACGAGGAATCCTTCGTACAAGAAAAAAAAGAAGGAGAAGGCAAAAGAAAAGGAAAAAACTCAAGGCTATGAAGTCCCTTTCAAAAGATAGCTCCGATGATAATGAATCAAATAATAAATAAACAACTCTCACCGCCAAGTACTTTCAAAATTTTCTCAAGTTCAACAAAGCAAACCGATCTAGACGGGACAATTATGAAGAACCCGCTTGCTACAACTTCAGGAGAACCAGACATATCAAGAGGGATTGTCCCATAGCAAGAAAAGACACCAGCAAATATGAGAAGTCTAACAAAGGAAGTCATCTTCCAGGAAATATGCAAACACTAGTATCTAGTGTGAAAGCGATGGTAGCAACTTGGACAACGACAAAGAATGCAAGCATAATGGAAATGTTTGTCTCATGGCGACCGAGGTACTCGATGACTTCTCTATGAATGCTCTCTCTTACACTGAGTTAGAAAATGCTATTCTGGAACGACACGATGAACACAAGATTATAAGAAGTAAATATAAGAAATATCTCAAAGAGAATGACACTCACAAACAAGAAATAGATAGACTCTCTAATATTATTTTTGATATAAAAGAAAATCTCCTATCTCTGACATAGATGATATTGAGTCTCTACAACAAGAACTCCAAGAATCACAAGACGTCATCAAGAAAAGAGACGTTGAGATTCAATCCCTCAAGGAAGGATATGAATTTGCTATGAATAAGACACTTGCCGCTACCAAAGAGAATATGCAACCTCTATCAAATACAATGACCTTCTTGTAAATGGTAAGAAACTTATTGCTAAGGGCATAGTCCACACGAACACGCAACACCATAATCCTAGGCATACCAACACAC
This sequence comes from Iris pallida, assembly GCA_029216955.1. Lineage (NCBI taxonomy): Eukaryota > Viridiplantae > Streptophyta > Magnoliopsida > Asparagales > Iridaceae > Iris > Iris pallida. The sequence goes on from JANAVB010028197.1 coordinate 1,939,639, forward strand.
ATCACAACACTCACAAGAATCATGTTCATAAGAACACAACTCGCAGATCCTCCTTTGACCGGACTAACAAATGAAGAGAACCCTTAGTAAAGAAAAAATACTTCACATCATGCTTTCTATTATCATAACCAAAATGCTCATGTTAGAAGTCCTCAATTCACTAAAACTACTCAAACACAAAACACACATTATTTCTCCTCTAGACCTATATCACCTATGAAATGCCACTATTGTGGTTTACATGGACACACCTCTCATTATTGTCAAATAAGAAAAATGTTGATATGAGAATGTTCAAATGAGTTCCTAAAGCAAACAATCAAGGACCCAAACATTCTTGGGTACCAAAATCTTTATTGTGAAACCCATAATCTGTTTTATTAGAATAATTAATTTAGTTGCATTCTTTTAAAATAATAATAATAATAATAATAATAATAATAATAATAATAATAATAATAATAACAACTTTGGTTAAATTTTAAGTATTAATATTGTTATTATTATTAATGTTATAATTATTAATATTTTTATTTTGGGCTGAAACTATTTTCTAAATAATAAAGAATTGGGTTTTTGGTTGCTGACCCAGCCCAACCCGCGAGACCGATCCATTTTTCCCTACCTGCAAACCCCTTTCCTAGATCTACCCGACCTGTGGACTCTTTCTCCACACGTTTTGTTAACCCCTCGTTTCACATTTCTAACTCCCCTCCTTAACTCTCTCCCGTAACTCCACAACTTCTCCCCTTGTTACTCCTCTCCACTCATTCCCCTCCTGACTTTTTCTCTTCCTTCTCTTTTAATAACCCACAAAGCATAACTCCACCTCACAACCCCCACGTTCTGGATCATCAAAACTCTACTTCTCTCTCTCTCCTTTCCCCACTCTTCTTCTCTGGAGGAAACCCGACTTCTCCACCTAACCCCCTCCGGCGATCTCCCTTTTCCGACGAACTCGCCGCCGTCCGCCGACCGCGCCTCCGCGCGCAAACCCATCCTCCCAGCGCCGGCGCCCTCTCCGGCCGAGTCCGCGCCTCCGACAGCGCCACCCTCCGCCGATCCCCACCCGCGTGCGACCCCCTCGGCCGTACTTCCCCGTGGCCGCGCGGCTTTCTCCGCGCGCAGCCAGCCGGCGGCTCCCCGCCCGGTGCCCTAGCTTCCGCTGTCCAGCGCGGTTCCCCGAGCCCCGCGGCCGATCTTTCCACGACGGAGCTCCTTCCCGCCGTTCCCCATCCAGCGAGCCTTTCCCGCGACCTCCAGCGCGCGGGCCTCCCCTCACCGCCGTCCGTACCTCCCGCAGCACCCTCTCCTGCGGACCCCAGATCCGTCCCTTTCCGGCTAGATCCGTCCGACGGTCACCCGACCCCGGTGGCTCACTTCCCGGCGCGCCCCCATGGCCCCGCTGCCGAGCACCGCCCCAGTGCTGTCCCCTCCCGGCGCTGTCCCCTTTTACGCGGGTTCCAGCGCTCTCCGGCGCCCTCCTCGGCGGACCCCGCCGCTGTCCAGACCCTTCCCGCGCGGTTCTCCTCGCTGTCCGGAGACTCTCGAGTCCATGACGGCGCGTTCCGAGTCCGAGGCCACCCTTCAGACTCCGTCATCGAGCCTCTCGGTAAATTTCTTGATAATCAGAGTAGTTCGTCCCTCCCGTGTCGAGTCCATGATGAGGATCGGTCCCCGGTTTCCCTTTGGAAAATCCGGTTAGCAGCGTAGTATTTTCGGTTAGCTGCGTTAGCTTATTTTTCTGTGATTTTATCTGCTGGTTTGTGTGGATTGGTTTGATTATGGAATTCTCGGATATTTTGGGAAATTCGGTTGTTTGGGAATTATTTCTGGTGGCTTGAAAATATTTTGGTGGATATTTACGGGATTATTTTGGGTTGGAATAATTGCAGGTTTTTCGTGGCACATTTCCCAGTTTTGGGTTTGTCCCGAAATAGAGGAAGTGCTGCCCAAATTTTTACAAAAACTATATTTATATTGATTTCAAAATTGGTTTTCGAAAATGAATTTCTAAACTGATTTTTCGGGCGACGACCGTACCGGTCTGTGGGCCCCGGCAAAATGCAAACGCACCGGTCCGACCGGACGTTGTGGTATTAGCCGAATTTTGAGGAATGGACCGAGTCTGAGACTCTTAGCTTTCATTTTTAATTATTTTATTTAATATTTAGGCTATTTATTATAGTTATTTAATTACTGCACTTTATTTATTAATTAAATCACTTTTCTCTTATTTGATGTAAAAGATATTTGTACAGGGCATAAGCCCATCCTAGGACCATTAGCTGTGCCACTGTATTGTGTAGCGTAGTTTTTTTTTTTCTGGTGGATGTAATTTGGGTGGTTTTTGGTTAGTCGCATAAATCGTAGATTAGATCGCGATTACTGGTTAATTACGAATTTAGTTAAAATGAATAAAATATTATTAATTCACGGTTTATCGCTAAAAGAAATTGTATTTTTATAAATATATTACAAAACACAAAGTTTTCCAAATTGTAATTGATTCTCGTGTATTTCCAAATAATTCAATTAACCGGCTTAATCAACGCACGTAGTTGCGACGTAATCGTTAGCTGTAGATTAATACAACTTAAAACCTGATTAAGACATTACTACTAGAGATTGTAACTAGCACATCTAGATATGGGTTGAATATTGTTTCTAAGTCTGGAATCTCAAATGTAGGATTTCGAAGAAGTGTTTGACCTAGTTCCCCGGTACAGACTCTCGATCCAGTCACAATAACAAAGGCAAGTGCAGTTATGTCTATTTGGTAATTTATCTAGTAATTATTTTATTGCAATTTTAAACCACATTGCTACACGGAACTCTCTCCTAGAGTTCGAATATTGACTCATTGATTGAATCTGATTGACTCGGGATATTGGGGGAGTAGTGTAGCGTCTATGACCAATACCCCTATATTGCATCATTGATTGTGCGAGCTGATTCCTCCTATACACGAGGATAGGCCGGACCGTATCATTAGGATATAATTGAATCATCCCAAGCCGGTCATAGTTCGTTACCTACTCAAATCACATTGTTTTCAATTGTAGAATTGTTGGAAAATATTGTTAAAGTATTTCAAATTGTTTAACATTGCAAATTTCAAATTATTATTTGAATTATTGGATATTCGTAATTGTACTTTGCTCCCTCCTGACTGAAGACCTAACATTTTAGGTATCACTGATGAGGCTTTGTTACGCGATCCCAAGACGAGGAATTCGAGATTGCTGAGCTGTTTGCCTAGAGTTTTCTTTTATTCATGATGTATAAAAAAAAATGGTTTAAGTTGTATCTTTTATTTCATGTAAAAGTTTAATAAAGTTTTAAATTTCCGAATGTTGAGTTGTGACAAATATAGTGTTGTTGTATGGTTACCTGCTACTGAACAGCTTACTGCCGCCGTCTCAATAACGGTGCAGGCTGGGCATGATCCGATTCGACCCAAGCAATTGGGACCGGGTCGTGACATGTTTTTAGTGGTGGCCCATGCAGGTCAGAACAACAACTTAGGAAAACATATTTAGAAACAATTAGAACACTAGAACATCAATTTGTCACAACATAGGACCGAAATATATTATAAATAAATATTTTTGTTTGATTATAGACTGGTAGGATACCTTGCTTATGTTTGTATCCTAAACCATCCAGAGAATGACCGTTGACCAAATCCTGCTGGCGATAAGGTGTCATCTCCGGATCATACCCCATATCCTCAACCAAGCCCAGGGCCCTTTCCCTCGCGGCTGTTTGACCGTCCTCATAGTGCATCCAGTGAAGATTTTCCTACACTGGCGATTCCTACCTCATCTCAAACTGAATTGCATTTCCTTGGTGGAGTATTCATTTTTGTTGCTCCACCAGTACCAGCAAACATCTTCTAAATGGTTGTCCTATTTCAAGAAATCCTGGAGTTCCAGAAAGCTCAAGATGAAGCCCAGCAGAAACAGATGAATATCACGAGAGAAGACATGAAGAACGTCATGATGTAGCCTTAGATATCCCCAACCAAGTTAGAGCAGAACTTTTGTCCTAGGAAGGATACCCCTGAAGATATTTGGGTCTCATCAAGTACTCTACTTTCGGCAGCCTTGTCGTAAGAAGCTATGGGCTTGTAACTACTGCAAGAGGCCTGGTCATCAGACCGTTGGTTGCCGCAAGAGATTGGGACGATGTTTGGCATGTGGATCTGCTGAACATCGGGTAAAGGACTGCCCCTTATCTTTCCATCAAACCAGAGCTCATATCCCAGCAACACCTGTTAGGCCACAACCTAGGGACCTTCTTCCTATCCAGCAGACCCTGCCCCTTACAATAAGGCATGATTCAGACTCGAAGATCATAGAAGATGAAGGACCAGATCTATGAACTGAAGGCTCTAGGATTTATTCAGGGTGGAACTTCACCTTAGGGAACACCTATCTTGTTTGTGCCCAAGAAGGATGGAGCAACGGATGTGCATACATTACCAGACACCAAAGAACAAGTACACTCTGCCCGGATCGAGGATCTGTTTAATCTGTTTGTGTGGAGTTAAGGAGTTTTCGAAGATTGACCCGATCACCATTAGATCAAAGTCAGGAAAGAGGACATTTCCAAGACGGCGTTCAAACACCAAGTATGTGTAGTTTTCTGTGGTCAGGACGTTAGACTGACAAATGCTTCTGCTGTGTTCATGAATCTCATGAACAGAGATTTTCATGAGTATTTGAATCCGTTTATCTTCCCCATAGATAACCTTCTGATATATTTGAAGACTGAAGAAGAGCATGAAGAACATCTGAGGAAAGTTTTGGAAACTTTGATGAAAAAGAAGTTTTATGGTAAGTTATCTGAACGTGGATTTTCTTTGACAAGGTGGATTTTTGGCCATGTTGTCAAGAGAAGAAATTTTGATAAAAGATAGCTGTTGTTGAAGAGTGGTATACCCCAAGTTCAAATCGGAAGTTTCTTGAACTGGGCTGGCTACTATCAGAAGTTGTGAAGGATTTCGCCAAGATTGACTGAGCCAATGACGAAGCTCACTTGAAAGAATGAAGAGTTTATCTGAACGAAAGTTTGCCAGACGACATTGAGGAGCTGAAGAAGAGACTTACCACTACACCAATCCTTACGCTACCCGCAGGAACCGGTGGGTTCTCAATTTACAGTAATGCCTCTGGTAGAGGACTGGGCTGCGTTCTTCAACAACATGGGAAAGTAATTGCTTACACGTGTAGGCAGCTACAGACTCATGAGAAGAATCATCCCACGCCTAATTTGAATTTACTGCAATTATCTATGAAGCTATGGAAGCATGATTTTTATGGGAAGGGAGTGAAAATATGTACGGGCTACCAAAGTCTGAAATATATCTTCACTCAGGAAGGGCTGAATGTTAGACTAAGAAGGTGGTTGAAGCAGACGAAGGATTACGACATCAACCTGCAGTACCATTCAGGTAAGGCTAATGTGGTCGCTGATGCACTTGGTCGATACTGATGGCGAAGTTCTTAACCAAGGACTAGCACCTGCTAGAAGACATCGAGAAGTTTGGACTGGAGGTTATACTACCTGGAGATAGAAGGACGGAGCTGGGTGATGATTCAGTATTGATGAAGTTCAAGGCTGAGGAAAAAAAAATCAATAGAACGTAGTTTCAAAACGAGGCACTTTGCAGGCTTAGAGATCAAGTGTTGGCAGGAACACTTGAGGGTTTCTAAATTAATCAGCATTAGAATTCTGAGGAATGATGCGAGACTTTGCGTATCGGCTGATAAACGGAGGAACGAGTGGATGAAAGAAATGCACCAGTCGTAGTATTCCATATATTCAGGAGCTAATAAGATGTATCGGAATATGCCTCCATTGATTGGTGCTATGGAATGAAGAAGGACAATTTCAGGTATGGGATTAGATGTGAATTTGTCAACATGAGGAATTTAGCAAGAGGACAACAAGTTTGTTGGAGCCGTTGGACAATTCGGAGTGGAAGTAGGAGCATATAACAATGAACTTTGAGTAAGGATTGCCTGGTTTCTAAGGAGGGAAGGGCACCAATTGGATTATAGAAAACCGACTGACTAAGTCAGCACACTTTATTCCTTTCAAAGTTGGTTTATCCACTAAAGAAGTTGGCAGCATTGTACGAGAGGCACATTTACCGGATTCATGGAGTACTGCGGGATGAGCAAGCAGAGAGGTCAATCCAGATGCTTGAAGATGTATTGGGATTTTGCGTCTTGGAATTTGGTAGGTCTTGGGAAGACTAAATTGTTTTTGATGAAGTTTTCTCCTACCAGAGGAACAATCAGTTTTGACGGAGCTGGAAATTGAGGCTAGATACATCAGGCCATTTGAAGTTTAAGACGAGTTGGTAATAGTGTACCAGTTAGCTCTACCAGCTAATCTTGAGAGGTTGCAACGTCTTCTATGTCACAGCTCAGACGTTACATTTCGGATCCGAGTCACATTTTGGATAATTCAGAACTGAAGATTGGAATCAACCTTTCAGTGCCAGAGAAACCAGTTGTAAGCCTAGTCAGAGATGAGAAGAAAATTAGAATTTGAGTCATCACTTAAACTCCTATTTCTTATCATTTCTTTTCCCGTTCTAAATTTGACTAATGCTGCTAAATTAGCCTAGTTTTGCAAGCTATTTTTTTTGTCAAGCTTGATCATGATGATATTTTATTGGGTGCACCCACTAATATATTGTCTAATCAGAACCGGTGCATGATGGTCTGATCAACCTCGTGTACTTTGGTTCGCTTTTGTATTTTTCTGCGTGGATGATATTATAAATAAAAAAAAAAAAAACTTGTCCCTAAACCGTCTCATCCACGGCTGCCTTGAAAATTTTTATTGTTGGACCTGAGTTACGGGCGTAGTACCCGTACCTGTTTGATTCTCCTACCTGCCTTTTAATTTCGAGGACGAAATTTTCTAAGGAGGGAAGGTTGTGAAACCTATAATCTGTTTTATTAGAATAATTAATTTAGTTGCATTCTTTTAAAAAAATAATAATAATAATAATAATAACAACTTTGGTTAAATTTTAAGTATTAATATTGTTATTATTATTAATGTTATAATTATTAATATTTTTATTTTGGGCTGAAACTATTTTCTAAATAATAAAGAATTGGGTTTTTGGTTGCTGACCCAGCCCAACCCGCGAGACCGATCCATTTTTCCCTACCTGCAAACCCCTTTTCTAGATCTACCCGACCTGTGGACTCTTTCTCCACACATTTTGTTAACCCCTCGTTTCACATTTCTAACTCCCCTCCTTAACTCTCTCCCGTAACTCCACAACTTCTCCCCTTATTACTCCTCTCCACTCATTCCCCTCCTGACTTTTTCTCTTCCTTCTCATTTAATAACCCACAAAGCACAACTCCACCTCACAACCCCCACGTTCTGGATCATCAAAACTCTACTTCTCTCTCTCTCCTTTCCCCACTCTTCTTCTCTGGAGGAAACCCGACTTCTCCACCTAACCCCCACCGGCGATCTCCCTTTCCCGGCGAACTCGCCGCCGTCCGCCGACCGCGCCTCCGCGCGCAAACCCATCCTCCCAGCGCCGGCGCCCTCTCCGGTCGAGTCCGTGCCTCCGACAGCGCCACCCTCCGCCGATCCCCACCCGCGTGCGACCCCCTCGGCCGCACTTCCCCGTGGCCGCGCGGCTTTCTCCGCGCACAGCCAGCCGGCGGCTCCCCGCCTGGTGCCCTAGCTTCCGCTGTCCAGCGCGGTTCCCCGAGCCCCGCGGCCGATCTTTCCACGGCGGACCTCCTCCCCGCCGTTCCCCGTCCAGCGAGCCTTTCCCGCGACCTCCAGCGCGCGGGCCTCCCCTCACCGCCGTCCGCACCTCCCGCAGCACCCTCTACTGCGGACCCCAGATCTGCCCCTTTCCGGCTAGATCCGTCCGCCGGTCGCCCGACCCCGGTGGCTCACTTCCCGGCGCGCCCCCATGGCCCCGCTGCCGAGCACCGCCCCAGTGCTGTCCCCTCCCGGCGCTGTCCCCTTTTACGCGGGTTCCAGCGCTCTCCGGCGCCCTCCTCGGCGGACCCCGCCACTGTCCAGACCCTTCCCGCGCGGTTCTCCTCGCTGTCCGGAGACTCTCGAGTCCATGACGGCGCGTCCCGAGTCCGAGGCCACCCTTCGGACTCCGTCATCGAGCCTCTCGATAAATTTCTTGATAATCAGAGTAGTTCGTCCCTCCCGTGTCGAGTCCATGATGAGGATCGGTCCCCGGTTTCCCTTTGGGAAATCCGGTTAGCAGCGTAGTATTTTCGGTTAGCTGCGTTAGCTTATTTTTCTGTGATTTTATCTGCTGGTTTGTGTGGATTGGTTTGATTATGGAATTCCCGGATATTTCGGGAAATTCGGTTGTTTGGGAATTATTTCTGGTGGCTTGAAAATATTTTGGTAGATATTTACGGGATTATTTTGGGTTGGAATAATTGCAGGTTTTTCGTGGCGCATTTCCCAGTTTTGGGTTTGTCCCGAAATAGAGGAAGTGCTGCCCAAATTTTTACAAAAACTATATTTATATTGATTTCAAAATTGGTTTTCGAAAATAAATTTCTAAACTGATTTTTCGGGCGACGACCGTACCGGTCTGTGGGCCCCGGCAAAATGCAAACGCACCGGTCCGACCGGACGTTGTGGTATTAGCCGAATTTTGAGGAATGGACCGAGTCTGAGACTCTTAGCTTTCATTTTTAATTATTTTATTTAATATTTAGGCTATTTATTATAGTTATTTAATTACTGCACTTTATTTATTAATTAAATCACTTTTCTCTTATTTGATGTAAAAGATATTTGTACAGGGCATAAGCCCACCCTAGGACCATTAGCTGTGCCACTGTATTGTGTAGCGTAGTTTTTTTTTTTTTGGTGGATGTAATTTGGGTGGTTTTGGGTTAGTCGCATAAATCGTAGATTAGATCGCGATTACTGGTTAATTACGAATTTAGTTAAAATGAATAAAATATTATTAATTCACGGTTTATCGCTAAAAGAAATTGTATTTTTATAAATATATTACAAAACACAAAGTTTTCCAAATTGTAATTGATTCTCGTGTATTTCCAAATAATTCAATTAACCGGCTTAATCAACGCACGTAGTTGCGACGTAATCGTTAGCTGTAGATTAATACAACTTAAAACTTGATTAAGACATTACTACTAGAGATTGTAACTAGCACATCTAGATATGGGTTGAATATTGTTTCTAAGTCTGGAATCTCAAATGTAGGATTTCGAAGAAGTGTTTGACCTAGTTCCCCGGTACAGACTCTCGATCCAGTCACAATAACAAAGGCAAGTGCAGTTATATCTATTTGGTAATTTATCTAGTAATTGTTTTATTGCAATTTTAAACCACATTGCTACACGGAACTCTCTTCTAGAGTTCGAATATTGACTCATTGATTGAATCTGATTGACTCGGGATATTGGGAGAGTAGTGTAGCGTCTATGATCAATACCCCTATATTGCATCATTGATTGTGCGAGCTGATTCCTCCTATACACGAGGATAGGCCGGACCGTATCATTAGGATATAATTGAATCATCCCAAGCCGGTCATAGTTCATTACCTACTCAAATCACATTGTTTTCAATTGTAGAATTGTTGGAAAATATTGTTAAAGTATTTCAAATTGTTTAACATTGCAAATTTCAAATTATTATTTGAATTATTGGATATTCGTAATTGTACTTTGCTCCCTCCTGACTGAAGACCCAATATTTTAGGTATCACTGATGAGGCTTTGTTACGCGATCCCAAGACGAGGAATTCGAGATTGCTGAGCTGTTTGCCTAGAGTTTTCTTTTATTCATGATGTATAAAAAAAATGGTTTAAGTTGTATCTTTTATTTCATGTAAAAGTTTAATAAAGTTTTAAATTTCCGAATGTTGAGTTGTGACAAATATAGTGTTGTTGTATGGTTACCTGCTACTGAACAGCTTACTGCCGCCGTCTCAACAACGGTGCAGGCTGGGCATGATCCGATTCGACCCAAGCAATTGGGACCGGGTCGTAACATTTATCTTCAACTTGTATTGTAGGTGAACCCCCCTTCGCATGCTAGAAGCAAATGGATCCTCGATAGAGGTTGCTCACGACAAATGACGGTTACGCCTCACTCTTTGCAACGCTATCGATGAAGAATGAAGGACATGTATCCTTCGGTAACAATCTAAAGGGGTATATCATAGGCAATGGTAACATCGGCTCCCCTTCTTATCCATGCATTAAAAATGTTTGTCTTGTTACAAATCTTAAGCACAATCTTCTTAGCATTAGCCATCTTACGGATAATGGCTATGATATTAAGTTAGTCAAGCATAAGTGCTTCATCACCGACAGAACTAGTGGGTCTATTGTGTATGAAGGTATTAGAGAGAACAACATTTATGTTCTTTATCTTGTTAAAAATACTAACAATAACAGGTGCCTAGTAGTAAAGAATGATGAAAGTTGGCTTTGGCATATGAGACTTGGATATGCCGACATGGACACCATCTCCCAACTATCTACCAAGAAGCTTGTTAGAGGACTCCCAAGCATTCCTTTCAAGAAATACATGGTATGTGAAGAATGTGAGAAAAGTAAGTTGACAAAGTCTTCTTTCAAATCCATCAACTCGAAGCAATACTAGACCACTTTAACTTATTCATGTGGATTTATTCGATCCTAGTAGAGTGACTAGTCTTGGTGGAAAACTTTATGCTTTCGTTTTAGTTGATAATTTCTCGAGATTTACTTGGCTTATTTTCCTTGCCAGTAAAAGTGATATCTTTCATGAATTCGTTGGATTTTGTAAACGTGTTCAAAATGAGAAAGGCATTATGATCAACAAAATTAGAAGTGATCATGGAGGAGAATTTGATAATGCCGATTTTAAAAGATTTTGTGAAAAGAATAGTTTTGGTCATGATTTTGCTTGTCCTAGAACTCCACAACAATATAGAGTTGTGGAAAGAAAGAATAGAACCCTTGACGATATGGCAAGGGTCATGTTAAACCAATACAAGCTTTTCTAATACTTTTGAGCGGAAGCCGTTAACACGACAAGTTATATGATAAATAGGGTCTTGATTAGACCTATTTATAAGAAAACTCCATATGAGCTTTGGTTTGACAAAATTCCTTCTATTGAATATTTCAAGGTTTTTGGATGAAAATGATTTATTTTGAAAACCAAAGATAACTTAGGCAAATTTGAAGAAAAAACTTATGAAGGTATCTTCCTTGGTTATTCTATGCACAGTAATAGTTTTCATATCTTTAACAAAATAAGTCTTATTGTCGAAGAATCAATAAATGTCTCTTTTGACGAACTTAACACTTCGACATCCTCCTCCTCCAATGACGTTGATGACATCTCTTTTGGGTTGGAAAACTTTTCACTTGGAGATACTAGTACTCCCTCATCTAATAATGAAGTTGAGACTACTCCACCCGAAGATTCTCCACCAATAGAGCCTCTTCAAGAGGATCTTCCTAAATAATAGAGATTTGTCCCCCATCATCCAAAGGAGCTTATTATTAGTGACCCTTCCTCACGGGTTAGCACTAGATCTGCTACACAGGATCACTGTGCAAATGTAGCTTTTATTTCTCAAATAGAGCCTAAAAATGTTAATGATGCTTTCAATGGTAAATTTTGGATGATTGCCATGCAAGAAGAGCTAAATCAATTTGAGCGAAACAATGTTTGGGAACTTGTTTCTAAGCCTCACAACTATCCCATTATTGGGACAAAGTGGGTATTTCTAAATAAGATTAATGAAGATGGTTTCATCACTCGTAAATCCCGATTGGTTGCTCAAGGCTATAACCAAGAGAAAGGCATTGACTACGAAGAAACTTATGCTTTAGTTGCTTGTCTTGAATCCATTTGAATGCTTTGCGCTTTCAATAATTTTAAGCTTTTTTCAAATGGATGTCAAAAGTGCCTTTTTAAATGGGTTTATTAAAGAAGAAGTTTATGTCAAGCAATCTTTCGATTTTGAGGATTTTTAATTTTTTGATCATGTTTTTAAACTACATAAAGCCCTCAATGGCGTCAAGCAAGTTGCTCGTGCTTGGTATGAGCGCCTTAGCTATTTTCTCATTTCTCACAACTTTTCTAAGCGTAAAGTTGACACAATACTTTTTTATCAAAACTCTTAATGACACGCTTTTGTTAGTCCAAATTTATGTTGATGATATTATTTTTAGTTCCACTAATAAGACACTATGTGTAGAATTTGCCAAGGTTATGCGGGATGAATTTGAAATAAGCATGATGGGAGAATTGTCTTTCTTTTTTGGTCTACAAATCAAGCAAGGACCTCAAGTCACATTCATTAATCAAGCTAATTATACAAAGTATCTTCTTAAGCGCCTTGAAGTAGACTCATCCAAAATAATGAGGACTACTATGGCCACAACGACCAAGCTTGATCAAGATGTCATTCAGTAGACATTTGTAAGTATCGAGGTATGATTGGTAGTTCACTATACTTAACTGCTAGTCATCAAGACATCATGTTTAGTGTTTGTATTTGTGCACGATACCAAGCAAATCCCAAGGAATCTCACTTATGTGTTGTTAAACGCAATTTTCGGTATCTCAAAGGCACCATTAACATAGGACTTGGGTATCTAAAATCCTTATCCCTTGAGCTTCTCGGATACTCGGAAGCAGATTTTGTCGGTTGCAAGATTGACCAAAAAAAGTAAAAGCAGCACATGCCAATTTTTAGGAAAATCCTTGGTATCATGGTTTAGCAAGAAACAAAACTCCGTCGCTCTTTCTACAACTGAAGCCAAATAGATAGCGGCTGGGTGTTGTTGTGCACAAATTCTTTGGATGACACAAACACTAGTAGATTATGCTATTTTTTCTAATGGTATTTCTATCAAATGTGACAATACTAGCTCTACTAATCTCACTAAAAATCTGATTTGTCACTCACGCACCCAACACATTGAGATTAGATACCACTTTTTATGGGACTATCAACTCAAGGGAGACATTCATCTCAAATTTATTAACACTGACAATCTACTTGCTGATATCTTCACCAAATCTTTTGCCGAAGATCGCTTCACCTTCATTTATCACGAAATTGTTCTCCTTGAGAAATCTTTATAAAATTTGCTATTCAATCTTCCAGATTATTCGAAGGATTTTTGCAAAAATTTGTTGGATAATCCGTTCTCTTACTGCAGCTTTTGAACTACCACACAGGATCTTCCGTCAGTTCGACGGATTATCCGTAATTACTCCTGTACTTATTTTTCAACGCTGACTTTTGGTTTTCTTCACTCGACATGACCTCCTACCTACCTTCTTTATTTTGATCTTATATTTGGCCGTATTTTCCTTCGGACATCTGTAAATTTTCGTCAAATTTTCTGTTTTTGATGAACATTTATGGAAACTGAAGCCATCACGCCCTTTCCTCTTCCTTAATATTTATTCCCTCATTCACTCATATCTTTATGAACAGTTATAACCCTTCACCTCCTCCCCACAACCATCCCTTCCTTCTTATAAACTCCTTTTTTTCTATTCCTTCACTACTCTCCTTCATCTCCTACCATGCTCTCACTATCCCATGGCCTATCACGACAAACGGCTCCTCCTCCTTCGCTACTCTACCATCTGCTATACTTTTTTGTCTGGCTCCAACTCAAGGCTTCAATCCCACCATTTTCAAATCTTTTCAGCACTCCCGCGAGTGGTTCTCCTTCTACCATAAAGCACCTATCTGTCTAGGAAAGCCTCTATCTTGGCTCACCTTTCCTACTCATCGTGAATACTTCACGTTCTCTGGGATTGACGAGCTTTTCGAACGACAAGTGGACTACTACCCAAATGCCATCAAGATGTTCTACTGTAATCTTCTTCCTGCCAAGAATGGCCCGGAGTTTAAATCTAAAGTCGGTGGGGCCAAGATCACTGTTACAACCACCCCTCTGGCCAGCATTCTCGGTCTCCAAGAGCGGAAGGCCTATTGCTCTCTTTCGAACTATCGACCACATCACCATCTCTCCTGAACTCAGTTACGAAGAATTTCTCTTCAACATCTGCGATGATTCTGTTGTTCAAAGGCCAAAGGACAAAGATATCAATTCCTTCTTCCTCGATTTTTATTGCATCCTATGCCATACCCTCACTTCAAAATTTGGGAACATGGATAGCCTTACTGCGAAGGAAATGATTGACATGTACTACCTCGTCTCCAAGCAACCTTTCTCTCTGGCCAAATCGATCATTTTTACTATGGTCCTCATTTGCGAGTCTCCTTATTGCTCTCTTCTCTTTGGCATGTACATCAATATGACCCTCGAGGCCAACAGGGTTGATCTGACTAACTGCCCTATTGGTGATCCTCATCCTACTTCTCTTGCCAAAGCCAAGACCCGTGGACGTGCCACTCCGACAATTGTTGTTGTCCCTGCCACTCCTCCTGCCTCGATTCTCACTCCCGATGTTCGCCGTTACATCGATCGCAAGTTCGACCATCTCACTCTCTCTACTACAGAGCGCATTTAGGCGGCCACCCGGAGACTCGGCACCCTCATTCACCATGGCTTCAAGGATCAAGCCCACTACTTCCAGCGCATGCTTGAGGAGCGCAACCTATATGTAAATCCCAATACTCCTCATCATAATTTCCTTGGGCCTCGCTTTACTGATCTAAACGTCTTCGGGTTCATGTACCGTGATGGCATCGACACTTATGGTGCCTTTACCCTGGCCCTCGTAGATGATGATGATCGGGGGCAGGCCCATCTGGTGCTCCTGATTGTTGAAGGTTCTCGTTCTAGTAATGTGGCATCTCTTTTTATTTTCTGCTTAGTCTTTTTTGTGCAGTCCCTCATGGATTTTTTTAAAGAAAAATGTGTCTTTTGTTGTGTGTAGTCCTTCGGGGACTAGACTTATGCTGTTTACTATTTCTCTTATGTCGGCATTTACGGCCTGGTTATTGTGGTACTGTCTTATGCCTACCCTTTTTCTAATCAAATCTTATTTTATCATGATTTTGTCTTATACATTGTCTCTAGTATATTTTCGTGTATATCATTTATATTTCTATTTTGCCTAAATACCAAAGGGGGGAAATTGTATTGAGGAGGAAATATCATATTACGGGGGAGCTATCTCCTAAACCCGTACACTTTTGTCAATTATCAAAATAGGGGAGATTGTTGGCACATCTATTTTGATATATTGACTATAATTAACCTCTGTACTATTTTAGCCCTAATCTATCTACAGGAACAAGCGAGAAAGACAAAGATAGAAGAAAGTTATTTCCAAACAAGTCTTATGAAGCTTTCCGGAACAAAGAAGAAAATACTTTCCAAATCTCCTCTAAATGACATACACCTTAAAGCACTCAAGAAGACGATGACAAAGATAAAAATTTCAGATCAAAAGTTCATCTGACTTTCTAAGAGTCTGTAAGTATCTAGGAGATTATGTACGCACTTTAGTAAAGATGACAAACTAATATGGTATAAAATTTAAATTAAGTAAATATGAAGAACCGGATAATACGCAGAAATCCAACGGATCATCCGGTCGAAAACATCAAGTTTGTGAGCAAAAGTTCGGATAATCCGCCAAATTTTTATAGACATCCGGCGGATCATCCAATCAATCATAGCAAGTATTATGAGCAAAAGTTTGAATAATCTGCTGGAGTTCTGCAGAAATTCGAGGATCATCCCATCGATTATAGCAGCTCTAGCGAGCAATAGTTCGGATAATCCACCGGAGTTTATGTTCAATCCGACGGATAATCCATTTTGCCTTGCTAGCCTTATTTAAATTTCAAATCTAACACATCTATCAACTGCATTAAATGCATCCAACCGCTCTATTTCTAGCCGTTACTGTACTCCCGATAATTCAAAGGATTTTTGTGAAAATCTGTCGGATAATCCGGTTGTCGGCTGATGGCTATTTATGACTTAGAATTTGTATAAATAGGCTTCCTCTCTCTTCATAAAAACTTATCCATTTGAGCTTTAAATTTCCAACTACTAAGAGAGCTTTATCGTTACTCTACAAAGCTTCCATTTGTCATCAAATCTAAAGTGCTAGAGTATTCATGTGTTGTAGATTTTCAAGTGTTCAAGAAGATAAAAAGCTATTTTCCTTTTCTCTTAAAGTTGAAGTTGACGAGCCTTCGGAAGAAAACTCGTGTGTAAGAAGTTGACGAGCTTTCGGAGGAAAACTCGTGTGTAAGATGTTGGCGAGCTCTTCAGATCGAAACTCATGTTGAAGTTGACGAGTTCTTCGGATCCAAACTCGTGTGTAACTATTTATTCAAATAGTTGATTAAAATCGGAGAGAGTTCTGGGACCGGAGTGCCCCTTGGAAGGATACAAGGATACATTGAGTGTTTGAATCTCTTTCTCATTTATTATCCTTTAAATAGCTTTTAATTCTTGGTAATTATTTTATTACCCTATTCATCCCCCTCTAAGGTTCTACAATACTTAGGGATGTCAGCTCTATACCATATTCACTTTGCTATTCTTTCTGGTCTCCCAAAGACTATGATCTCAGCTATGGTAAATTGTCGCATGAAATAACGCAACTTACTATATATGATGCATCTATCGATCATCTTTCGTAGATTTGACATTTCTTTGGACTCCTAACCCTTTGATGACATACCCTTCTGCCTCCTTCGTGCCCGTATGATTAGACCTCCTCCTCATATTGCTCCACATCCTGATGAAGTCGGTGATAAGAATGTCCAACTTGATACTCATGCACCATCTCCTCTTCCTCCTGTTGTTCTTCCTCCTAATGCTGAGGCCTCAGCCTCACTTGATGATATTCGGGCTATGATGCTTGACCGCTTTTGTCTTGAGGATGAACGTCACAGTATTGATCTAGAGCGTTGCTGCCTGACGGATTTCTGGACTACTCTCCAGGCCCAGGCTCTTGGAAACTGTATTGCTGACGTACAGTAGAGTCTGAGTCATGCACCTGGTGGCCTGATTCCTTATCTCAGCCACCCTTACCTTTCCTGTCCTAGATTTGAGGATCCAAGCCTTAGCGCTATTTCATTCCTGGATCTTCCTTCTATAATCCTAACCAGTCTGCCGAGACCGGTGATGATATTACTTGAGATTATTGTTGGCATTTTGGCCTTTCGAGTTACTGCTGGTTGATGGTACTATTTGTTAGTGACACTTTAGTTTGGTGATGTATCTTCTAGTTATGCATGTTTCTTTTTTTATATGCAATTTTATTATGTATTAGACTTTTATGTGTGTTTATGTTTACAACGCTTTATCGTTAGTAGTATTCTCTTTATGTCATGTACTCTGCTACTTGCTACATATTCTAGTTGTTCGTATTTTTTTTGGTTCACTTCACTCATTTTGTTGTTGTTTGTGTTCTTTTTTTGTAGGGGAGCTTACATTTTGCTCAAATGACAAAGGGAAAGAAAAGTGTTACCATTATCAAGAAGGTTAAAATAATTTTTTTTTATTTTTTGATTTATCAAAATAGAGGAGATTGTTTGCCCATTGGTCTGGTCACACCTGATTTTGATAACCGACTTAACTTTTGGTTCGATATACACAAATAATATTCAGATACGGTACTACTATTGAACGACTACTACCATACTGCTTCACTAAATCAGAGTCTTTGCCAAAGATTATCGCATCGCTGATCAAGACATATTTTCTATATTATTATGTAATTTTTAAGTTATTGAGTCAAGAAAAAAATACTATTTAACGAGATTGGCACAAGGCTCAGCTACAAAGTCCACTTACAACGTATCCTACCCAATCTATTCCTTGATTAGTCCATATATTCAAATCCAATCATCAACTCAAATTGCCCAAAAATCTAAAGCCATTCTTAATGACCCAATCTAGATAAAGGGCAACCGAACTCGGATCGAGTTCTGTCCGAACTTGGATCGAACCCAGTCCCCTTGACCCAGTTTTCGGGGAACATGGTCATCCTGAAGAACATGCTCCTAAAATTCGATATTCTATCCGATTTTGTTCCAGAGAATATTATAAATAGAGAGAATTTCTTCATTTAGTCATCTCTTCTCTTCTCTATTCATTCAAGTGTTCTCAAAGAGCTTTTTCACTTTAAAATCAAAGCTTTACAACTCCTAGCCAAGCAGGTGCTAGTTTCAATTCAATTTAGTAGTTTGGTTGAGTTATACAACAGGCTTGAAAATATCTTAGTTTTTATCCTGTTCCTGAAGTCGGCAAGTCCTTCGGAATAAAGGCTTGCAAGTTGAAGTAGTACTCTTCGGATAAAAAGCACGTGTTGTAAGGAGCTGCAAGCGCTTCAGATTTAAAGCTTGTGTTTCACAAGATAGTGGATTCAATATTTAGCTAAGTATTCGAGATTGGACTAGTCCTGTCATAAGAAAATCAGTATAAATCTTGATGTTTAAGTTTGCTCTCTCTAATCTCCTTACATTATATATTTATTTAAATACTGCTTACTTCATACTAGATTGTTACTGCTGATAATTTTTAGTGGTGATTTTTATTCTGCTACACACACACACACTATATTCACCCTCCCTCTAGAGGTGCTCAACGGTCCTACACAAATATGACTGCAGCTAACTCCCAATCATGCGTCAGGTAATTCTTCTCATAAGTCCTCAACTGACTCAACGTATAAGCAACTACCTTTCCATGCTGTATCAAGACACATCCCAATCCACTGTCGGTGCTATCATTAAACGCTATTCAGCTCATCAAAAGTCGACTGACACTCTGTTGTCTAGGTGAACTTCTGCTCCTTACGTGACGATAGCGTCAAAGGCTCAGCAATCTTTGAGAAATTCTCTACGAATCTCTAATAATATCCGTCAAGTTCGAGAAACTCCTCACCTCTAAAACTGTTGTAGGCACTGGCCATGTGGCAACTGCCTCTATCTTCTCAGGATCAACTGAAAATCCTTCACCAGAAATGATGTGGCATATAAATGAGACCTTTTTCTAAGAAAATGTTAAACTTACTGAGCTTGGCATACAAACTCTCCTTACTCAATACTTCCAATACAACTCCAAGATGCTCCACATGAATCTTTGAGTATACTAGTATATCATCAACAAATATCACCATAAACTTGTCTAGATAGTGGTGGAACATTTTGTTCATCAAATTCATGAACACTACTGGCAAGTTGGTTAGACCAAACGACATTACCAAAAATTTATGGTTTCTATACCTCGTCTAGAAAGCTGTCTTATGAATGTTTTTCCTTCCGTACCTTGATCTGATGGTATCAGAACCTGAGGTCGATCTTGGAAAACACTCGTGCACCACTAAGCTGATCAAACATATCATCGATACACGGCAATAGATATTTATTCTTAATTATCACCTTGTTCAATTCCCTATAATCAATGCACAAGCACACAAACTCGTGCTTCTTTGGCATAAATAAGACTGGCAATCCCCATGGAGAAGCATTAGATCGAATAAAGTCCTTATCCTACAATTCATCCATATCGGCCTTCAATTCTTTTACTACTTTCGGTGCCAATCTGTACACATGAGGAGAAATCAGCTCCGCTCTTGGAACCAACTCTATTGTGTATTCAATCTCCCTTTTAAGTGGTAATTCGTAAGCTCTTTTAGAGACACATCTTCAAACTCTGATATAATCTACGGTAATGTTGGCTTCTCCTCTGTTATGTGTACCTTTAGAGTAGGATGGGTACCCTACTCTATTGCCCCTCAAAGACTTCAAACTCTGAAAGACCTAGGGGTCTAAAAATCACACAATGTCGGCGATAACCTAGCGTTGCATGGTATTGGCTCAACCAATCCATGCCAAGCACAATATCATAATCTTGCATATTAAAGACTAGAAATCGTGCATGCATCTCTCTTCCGTACACTATTACAGAACAAGATCTATATGCATCACTTACAGAAACTATAGCTCCTACAGTAAGAATTCTCATATTCTTCGAAAAGGGTTTGATTGCAACTTTTTGTGTAGCTACAAATCTAGCTGCTATGAAGGAATATGTGGCTCCGGTGTCAAATAAAGCTACAATTGGTAAAGAGGCTTCAAGTATCGTACCTAAAATAACCTCTCCAGCTATCTCTACCTCCTCGACGGTCCTGGCAAAGGCTTGACGAAGTGATGATGCTCTATGATGCTGGCGAGCATGTTGAAATTTTTCCTTCTGAGGTGCAACAGGTGGTCCCCTCTGAACTCCTCCTGGTACAGGCGGTCGTGCTGCTCCAACTCCTGCTCGTAGTACTCGAGGCATTTGCTGGAATGGCCTCGGTGTTGGTAACGCCGGACGTGGCACCGTCTGTACTGCAAGTTGTGGTGGCTCTGGAAAATCTTGAATTGGGTGCTAATTATAGCTGTATCTCAAGCATACTCCAAGTCTCCATCGATAATACGTTGCTAAATACCCCTTCTTGCTGCAGTAGTGACAAGTAGAGATCTTCTGAACATGTGCTGGTGTCGCCTTCTATTGCTGTGATGCTGCTGGGTGCTTTACTGGTCCTTTAGATGGTGCTCGAATTTTTGATGTTGTCGGATGTGGACGCTTCTAGCTAGCCTTCCTCTTATTCAATCTCTCCTGGTGTCGTGCTACGGTCAGGACGATTATGTAGGAAGTAGGTGCTACTAATCCCACTAGCCTCTGTATCTCGAAAGTAAGCCCGTCGTAAAACTTTTTTACCTTCTACTCTTCGATCGATTTTGGGTACGATGCATATCAGCTCAACCACAAGAATTCTGAGTTGTACTCTTCAACTGTCATGCTACCTTAAGTGAGGTAGATGAATCGGTCTCGAAGCTCTGCTCGTACTGTAGCAGAAATGTACCTCTCCTTGAAGAGTTTAGAGAACTCTTCCCAGATGACTCCATCAGGACCCAATCGTTCCTCTTCGGCTTCCGACCAATGATGGGCATTTTCAGTCAACTGCATTCTGATGGCTGACATCTACTTATGCCTGAGAAGTTTAGCGGCTACTAACTGATGCTCAATGTTAGTAAGCCAGGCATGAACTTTAGTAGGGCCCTCGTTCCAGAAAACTACTTGGGTATCATCTTTATTAACTTCGTAATTGATCCAATCTTCAGCTGAGGGGCTGGTGGTGTAGTATGTGCTAAGACTGACATAATGTTATCTCTCAAGGCTTCGACCTGCTGCTGCTGAGTCTGCTACTATACCACTTGCTGGGCCTGCATCATCATAAAGAATATATGAAATATCTATTTTCCGTCTATCTGTTGTCCTTTAGGCTGGAAGGGCATGAACGACATCCATGGAGGTGGCAGTAAGGAAGTTCCAGGCTGTGGCATCGTTGCCGACTGCGACGTCTGTGGTAGAAATTACGGTGGTGGTAGAAAATCATCCCTCCAAAACCTCGATGGTTGAGGATGTGTCACTTGGATCAGCTAGGTGTGTTAGCCTGCTAACGGTGGTGGACTACCATCGCCCTGAGTCATAATGGGCATTCTGCGATGTGCCAACCGGAGTTAAGATTTTGTCTTATGGGTCCATTATCTGTAGGATAGAAAGGACCCATTAAACGCTAAAAGAGTCAAGCAAGATACAAGTTAAGAAAATATTTATGTTCACTATGGACAAAAGTTGATGAACTTTTTGTATTAATCGAACGAAAAAATCATAAAAGAAATCCTAAACAGAAGATCTAAGTACAAGCTGATTCTGGGGAAGTGTGTCGATCGAGATTGAATACTGTAGTGGTTCTTTTACTCCGTCGACGATCTGACGATGAGAATTACTTGCTCGGACTCAATGGATGCCTGTGAGTGGATAATCCAGGGTTGCCAATCAAGATCCTAAATGGAGAAAAACTTTTTCTATTTATAGGCTGATGGAACGAGATACCCATGCACGGATATGCGATGCACGCATAGGTTTTTGGCATGCAAGAGCTCTACACGCACGGAGATAGGGCTGAATCTGTTGTAAATGCACTGTTTAGCTGCGGATAGGCTGACAAATAGCAGTTTTTGAGATCCATTTGTTTCTGAGATCATGGGTGGTTGGTACCTGTTCATAAGCAAGGCTGAGTCAATGACACGTGGCGCATGCACATTGCTCAAAGATCTCATTCTGTTAAAATAGAATAGATTTAATTGTTTCTAAGAGGTACTATGGTCTTGTTGGCCACATGGCATTATTCGGCCAATGTTGCGCTTGTAGAGCCTGTGCATGTTTAAATTCTGCTACGGAAGCTGTGCTTTGGAGCACCAAGGTGACTATGCTTTTACATTCCTTAAAGACCATGCTTCTTGACTGGATTGACGACGAGTATTTGTCAGCCATTTGGCTATTGGCAACTGATAGCTGACATCTGACATCTTTGTCAACGTGCCATAAATACTGAAGTGACAGCTTCGGGTGCTTGTGTAACGTCCAGTCTAAAAATACGTAGAACTTGGAGACCAAATACATGCCAGCTATATATTCAAGTGGACTTCATCCAGCTCGAATAAGTATAACTTGTTTTGTTGTTCTAACTCAACAATATTTCAATCCACTAAATATTGGTAACAATAACGAATCAAATGCACTAAGACTGATCAGACCGTAATACACTGATTCTAGAATAGATAAATATATTAGAGTGGATCTCCAATAGTACATTTATTATGAACAAGGTAGCAACATGAGTCAAATAAAGGACAAAATATAAATATAGAAGAGAATGATAAGTGCAGCAACTAAATATACCTGAAGTCTTAGTGAAGCAACCATCATCCATCAATGTGATATACCTTGAGAACTTTATCTAAAACCTGGAAAGATCACCAGGTCCTCAGGGGAATAGCAAGATACAAATAAACATGTCTACTATGACAGTATATAACATGTATGGAAAACAGAAACAGTACAAGAAAAACATCTAAGAATTGACATATCATAGAGAAGTGTACTACTAGCCTTTGCTAACAATCAATCAAATAAATCCTATAGACTATAGTACAGTGAAAGATACTCCCACTCTATAGTATGTCTCAATTGTAGTATAATCCAAGATACTCCCAATCGAAAATGGTCAAGTAGCTAACCCTAGTATCAACCTCATCTTCTAAAGGAATAAGAAGGTCAAGTAAAATCCTATAGATTATAGTGCAATAAAAGATACTCCCAATCTATAGAATGCCACAAGTCAAGTCATACTCAAGTCAAGTCCAAGTCAATCAAACAACATCTGATCAAGTCAAGGAAACATGGCATAGAAATGAAAACTCTATCATCAGACATTATGAACATAAAGAAGATCAATAAACAAGCAATAAAAATACTAATATCTAATACGTGCACGTAAATCTATAAAACAAGTAAAGCAGTAGATAATATACCAAGTACAATATGAGAAGCATATAACCATATAGAAAAAGATACAATAGGAAAGGAGACATATAAATATTGTATAAGTTCGACAAGGTATACTTGTCTGGTAGTAGCACATAGAACCAACAATATCCAACCACTCAATTAGCCACAAAAGTCAAACTCCTACAAATGACTTCGGATGTTGAAACAGACATCACCAACGTGTTTGGCATAAAGAAATGTCTCAGTTTGACTACCCATAAGTCTAATGCTGGACACAGGGGCAAAATGATAATTTTGGGTTAGAATAGTATTAGTTGTTGGACCCGCTTTGTACAGAAAAATGTCCAGAATCTACAGCCTCTAAATTCAATAAGTTATATACCTACAAGTCTAGTTTTTGGATACGAACTCAACGATATGTCCAAATTTATATTCCAATGAGCCATGCACAAAATTGTCCATTGAGTCGGATAGTGGGCTTGCCAAAATAGCGTTCCGGTCGACCTTCTCAAAATAGTGTTCAGGACCAAAAAAATGATATGAGTCCAGTGGCATAAGTTTCTTCGCGAAGTGACAACGTACAGAAAGTAGTTAAGGTTTTTGCAAAGGGGCCTATACAGTATACCTCGACCGATACATCTCGAATTCGTCGCCCACATTAAACCAATTTGAGTTTCGTCAAAGCTCACACGTCTGCAACATCCATACGCACATTTCGATGCCTTCAGGTTGCGACGAAGTCGCCCGATTTGTCGGTACTGACCCTGTATAGGGAAAATTTCTAATTTTCTAAAATAGTTTTTTATAGTTTTTCCTAATTTTCCTACTGATTTCATACAATGTATACTCCACAGAATTAATTCTAAAAACAAGGATTAAATCTCGATTATGTTATGTAAAATGTTATTCAAATAATTTTCTAAGATTCACAATATCCTGATCGCAAATCGGCTTCCAACTTGGGATTTCGGGACAATTTCTAATGTCCAAAAATCGAGTTTTTTTCTCGATTTTGGAATCAATTTTCATCGCGTATATCGCGAATTAAATGATTATATTTGAAGGGAAGCGTAGTCGGATAGGTTGTGAGTGTACCTGTTCAATCTGTTCCCAAAACGGTAAATCGAGAGGACAAAATTACACTACGAAGATGGGTTCCCACGCTACTGCTACTGCGTTTGTGGTGTGCGTATGGCAGTTATGTCACCGGCCGACGGCTATGGCGACGTACAGGGTATCCGGGGAGGTCTCAGGGAGGTAAGGGAAGTCGTTAGAGGGTTAGCGAGATACTATGCTAGGGTTTCGGGTTTTGTTTCTACTGTCGACCATATACATATAGGAAAGGGCTCGGGTCGATTGGGGGGAGGTGGTGAACAGTGTGGGGGCATTGTTCACCCGTAGTTTTTTTTCCTTTCAAATACTTATATTTAGTGAAATCTAAAAAATATTTAAAAATCTAAAATATATTGTTTGCAAAAAACAAAATAAAAATTTGTTTTTATTCCAAACTTGTAAAAGAGTACAAAGTACAATAAATTCTGGGAAAGTACAACTTTAGGAATCTGATCAGAAGACGATCACTTTATCCCTTGGACTATGTGAACTTGAAGAATGTAGCCTCTAGAGAATGCAGCAGCAATTTTATTAGAGTTCTTGATCTCTGTCCCTTGTGATGATTGGAAACTCTATTTCTAGAGTTCAGGAAATAACTATTTTAGCAGTTATTCTGATGTGCACGAGGCTGGATTGCGCCATACTGGGTTGTGCCAACCTCCTGTTGTGCCAACTTTCATTCAGTTGTCAATCGTGTACTAACTGTATTTAGACGCATGGCATCATATGATTGAGATACACGTGGTCGTGTACAAGATAGTAGACACGTCTTGAGAGATTAGTGGCATGTGTGCCATGTCATCCTGTTTTAGAATGTAAGTTGTCTCAACTTTATCAGGTTGCACGAGCTTCAGTCAACAAGTCAAACTGTGCTTGATTTGAGCTGCGCCTATACACGTGGCAGCTTCTGATCAAAAGTCGTTCAGGTTGCGCCCAGACGCAACAAAGGATTTTGTTTAGATTGTGCCTGGACGCAACTCACGAAGTGTACAGGACAGCTGTCCACCAACTTTTCCTTGAGCGGCACAATTCACGAGATTCGAAGAGATTTTCCTCGTTCACTGTTGTGTCAGTCGTCAATATGGTCAGGTAATGATGATCATTAAGTGTCAGATGCCACGTAGGTTTTGGTGCAAAAAGACTGGGCGCAGTCTGATATTGGGCACAATCTGATCAGTGGCACAGTCTGTCCTCTGAGCTTCATGTCAGTGGTGCAACTTGATTTTTGAGGCGCAACTTGATCACTGATCAGTATATTGAAGGCGCAACTTGATTTGTAGGCTCTACAAGACCCCCTTCAAAGTTTTTAAAACTTAAAAACATTGTAATGTTTTGGAATACTTTGAATTTAAAAAAGTTTTAATTAAGTTAGGTTGTGCCGGTCAATGCTCGGTCATCATAATTAAGTACCTTTCTCAAAAATACTTAATCCTCTCTTCGTCTTCCGGCATTTCATTGATTACTTTCAGTTTTCCATGCAGAAAAAGAATACGAAGAGTCAATTTGTTGATATATATGTGGTAGTTGATCTCTGTGCTTTGTTCTTCACTTCTGTTCCTCAATGGCCCCCAAGAAGAAAGAGATAGAGACCAATTCTGACACCACAATCAAGTCTTTTGAAGCAGGACATGATGTTGCGTCTATAACTTTTTTGTTGGTGTTTGCCATTGATTGTAAACGAACAGAACAATTATCGGAGGACTGAACTTAGACTCATAATACAAACTCGCTTGTACAAAGAAAGCCTAGGGACAAAAACCTAGGTACAGCAATCTAAGTACAATTGTTTATTTTAGATTCTGGGGGGTGACGATAGAGGCTCGGGAAAGCGACAGCAGCTCTGCCTTACTCCTTGGACGATCGGATGCAGCCTTGGCTCTGTAGAAGAGCTGCTTGCCGTTGAAGAAATGCTCTCTTTTCAGGCTCTGTATACTCTCTCTCTGGCTCTCTGGCTCTCTCTGTATATGTCTTCTCCGTATATCTCTCTCTCTCCGTATATCTATCTGTGTATATGTATATCTTCGCAAGGGAATGGCACTTTGCTATTTATAAGAGTGGAGGGCCTCATTAGGGTTTGCAATGATTACCCATTCTTTAAAAGTCGGCGGCTAAGGATCACTGGATCTGGGCCATTCATCTTGAATATACAAGATTTAAGCAATAAATATGATTACATCAAATCTTTTGTGGGTAATTAATGATGATTGACATAAATCCTCCTAATTTGTCATGCCAACCTCGGATTTCTCGACACGTGTCATTAATTTGCTTGATTACAAATGATCTGATTTGATCCCAATATTTTATTAGGATTTATTGAGGGATTTCGATCAATTTGATGCCACGTGTCCCGCTATCATGCCACGTGTCTTAACCGCGAGCCACTGCAGAAATCTGAGTCGCAGGAAGGTTGCTCCTCATTGAGCCGTATAAGGCTGGCCACGTGTCAAGGCTGCTTGAGAGTGGTCCCATGAACATTTGAACCGCATGGTGATGATCTGAGCTACATGAGTGTAGGTGACCGCATGATGGGTACCTTCTTCGTGAACCGTATAAAGATAGTCTTCGTTAGCCGCATGGGGCAGCCTTCGCTTGAACCGCATGGGGATAGTCTTCATGAGCCGCATGGGACTAGTCTTCGTGAGCCGCATGGGGAGAGTCTTCGTGAGCCGCATGGGGTTAGTCTTCGTGAGCCGTATGGGACTAGTCTTCGTGAGCCGCATGGGGCTAGTCTTCGTGAGCCGCATGGGGCTGCTTCGGCCTAAGCCGTATGGGGTGGTCTCTACTTGAACAGCATACGACTGTCCACGTGTCAAGGCCGCATGACAGTTTCTGGATCTCGGGAGATCGTGTCAGAGATTTTCCTCATTTTTCTAGGAATCTGCCATTATGACGGAGTAATAATTGTATTTTTGTGTCAGGGCTACCATGTGTTAGAGCTGTCAGTCGTGAAGGCATTTAATGCAGTAAGGGACAAACGGAAGAGTTGTTTGCAGGCCACGTGGCTCCTCTCCGAGCCGCATAGAACTTGTTTGAGCCGTATAGACGCTCGAATCGCATGGATACTTGAGCCGCATGAATTCTCTGAGCCGCATGGGGCTCCTGGCCGTATGGATCTTTCTTTATTCTTTTCCATGCTTCTACAAGACCCCCTTCAAAGTTTTTAATTTGCAAAATTAAAATACTTTAAAATAATAAGCATGGCCATGTATAAATTCTCCTGGCCGCATATGATGTCCTGGCCGTATGGATGTCTCGGACGCATGGATGTCTCGGCCGCATGGATGTCTCAGCCGTATGGACTTTCGGGCCGTATAGGCTTTTCGGGCCGCATGAGTTCCTCGCCACGTCATCCTGCCACGTGTGTCAATCTTTTGCATTAAATGCTGTTGATCTGCTGTCAGTTTTAAGGCTACTTTTCGGGGGAGGATCCTAGGAGTTTGGCCTTCATTTTAGGCGGCTCGCCTCGATAACCGAAGGGTCGGTTTTTGTGTTATGCGAGAATCGAAACGCCCTGCTTTTGTTTATAAATAGGGACGAGTTCAGTAGGAGGGATTTCTTTACTTTCTTTTTCGTCTCCAACTCTTGCTGTCTTCACTTTCTTTCCTTATCTCCCTTCTCTGACCATCGAAAATGGCCCCCAAGTCTTCCAAGGTCGCCTCTGCTGCTGCAAAGGGCAAGAAAGCGGCTTCCTCGTCGGCCACCGTGCCCAAAGTACACCCAGATGTTCACCCTGCTTTCAAGGGTAAGAAATGTATTTGAATACTTTGAACCCCAAGGACCCATGGCTCTGTTGCATAACATATGCACAAGCCTTCATCCTTCATTTTCATTGAACCATCCAGGCTCGACCATGATGGAGCCGCATATGTTGTACGAGCCGCATGACCTTCTCATATTCGAGCCGCATAAGGCATGCCCTATGTTTGAGCCGTATTGAGAAAGATTTGAGCTGCAGGAGTGCTTCTGGGTTTGAACCGCATGGAACTTCCTTTGAGCGGAACCGCATATGTTTTTGACAAACTGGCCCGCATAGAGTTTTGCTGAGTCGTGTCGCATAAACTTTTCTGCGAGATAGAACCGCATAAGTTTTAATCCTAGTCGCATAAGCTATCGAATCAGTGTCACATGGAACTCCCAACTGAATTGGGCCGCATGAGGCTTCGTTGATCCAAGCCGCATAGGCTCATAGAAACTTCTTTTTGAGAAACTTTAAGTGGTTTTGTTTTAACCATCTTTTAATCCTGTTTCTTTTGTCCTTTTCCAGTGAACCTCCCAACCAACCCGGCAGGAGAGCTCTTGGTAGGTTCAGCTCAATTTGTCGTGGGTGTGCGACTTGACGGCCTAATTCGACATGTGACGGATCAGCTTCCCACCAATGAGCCTTTGGATAGGGTGGCTGCCATCAACAACCAGCCTTTCCACTTTTTTTACACTATGATGAATTCGGGGAAACTAGACGAAGAATATCTGAAACCAGCTTTTCTCTTTGGAGATGCTTTATCCATAAAGAACTCCCGAATGCAGGACGTTTCTGAGAACTAGGACTTTACTGTGGACGGGGTGGATATCCATGTTCCCGAGATGGAGCGGCATTTTCCTCTCTCGTTGTTTAATATGGTACCGTTGAGCAGGAAAATGGCAAGCTCTCTAACTCCAACCCAACAGGGGATGTTCGTGGGCAACATCCACTATAATATGAGTATTAGGTCAGCATGTGCCGGTAGGGAGTCAGTCAGCCGGAGTGTGATGGGGCTGATTCCTGGTACTTTTATAAATGTGTCTAGTCCCAACTTCACTTTTACTCGAGCAGATACCTTCCTGAATCGGCTCGCTTGTAAGGGGTCTTATCCTGTGGGCAGGTTGTCATTGCTGAATTGGATAAATCCTATTCCCACATGGGCCAATCTTTTCTCATGGATCCTGAGAAACTACGAGGAACTCTTTCGGGAGATTGACCTTTACTACGCCATCCGGGGCACCTGTTATGGATTGCCCATTAACAAGCCGTTGTTCATGGCCCTTTTGGAGATGTATAGCCGGCGTACGGGGACTTTCTTCGCGCCCGGAGGGGATTTGGGACTTGCTCTCCATGAAATGCATGTTGTTTCTAAGCTGCCGTGGGGAGGCGAGGCCTTTAAAGTATACACCCCAACGAATGAGGAATTCGATGATCTGGATCGACGATTTCCTGGTTTCGTCGATGTGTACCGGGAGCTGCTGTGCCACCATAGCATCTGTCACCAGACTGCTATCAAGAAGAATAATAGTTCAGAAGGGAATGCCCCCCATACTACGGCCTGGGTCGTGTATCTTTTCAAATTACGTCCTTCCGGCCGGGTTTCTTCTCGAGGTCCCCAAACCCAGGCGGAGGCAAAGGACCTGATGTTGAATGCCAAAAGGTCGAGGTCCACCCGTGATAGATTTGGGAGTCGCACTGACTCCTTCAGTTATTTCTACTACGGTACCCGGCAGATGTCTGAGAAAGCAATCTTGGCCGGGTTCTTGATGGTATGGCTACGGAATTGCGTAGTCTCGGGAGGGGCAGGTTCTACTGAAAGGATCAGCCGCCACTTCATTCTCCCGGCTGTGAAGCTGGTCTTCAAAGTCAGACTGGCCCTTCTTCCGGCTATGGTGTGTAGCATACACCACGGCCTCCACGCCTTTTCATCTAAAGTCATTGCTCGCGAGACGACGCTGGACTTTGAGCAGATAGAGCTACCATACCACTATCTTATGGGGTGGTTATTGATGCATTACCGGTCGTTGATGAGGCCCGGAACAGAGGATGATGTTACTGCTGATGACGCCTTCCTTTTTTGATACCGTCATCAACCTTGGGAGTATGACACCATGCCGACTTGCCGGAGGGCGTTGGCGAGAGTTGACGGGCCCGACTTCTTTGTGTCTCTTCCTCAATTTACCCCTAGAGAAGTGAGGGGGGTACACGTTGATGGTATTGAACCTCCCCAGCTCTTATCTGAGAAGATGCTTCTATGGCTACGCAACATTCGCCCCGCGTACCTAGTATATCGTTACCGAAATAACGTATACTTGGAGCCTTATTTGCCTAGCAGGTTTTCTCGTCAATTCGGGTATAGTCAGCTGTTCCTTGACTGCCCCAGTGCTTGCCTGGGCTTCGAAGGCGGTGTCCTTGACGGCATCCGTGCGTGGCATTATTACAATGCTGTTCATACCCGGGCTAGCTTCTCGGTCCCTGACGCTAATACGCAAGGGGATATTCTGTACATGGCGGCCCTTTATCATGTTACGACGAGTAAATCTTCCATGAATTTTGACATGAACACCAGCTTTATTGTCGGGACCGGCTTGGCAGAGAAGCCCGAGGGTTCCAGGAAGAGAAAGAGAGGGGCGAATAAGGTTCCTGTGCCGGACTCGGAGTCCACTGCGGCGGACGAAGAGAATGATGAGCAGGACGCCGATGACTCGTCTCACTCTTCGGACGAGGAGGTGGACGACCAGCCTCCTACTGTGCCGAACGAAGAGGTGGAGGATCATCCACCTGTTGTGCCTGGAGCTTCGCGTAAACGAGACAGACGTCTGTCCACTGACGATGGCAGGACCTATTCCACAAACCGGGCTGCGGTAAGACGTCGCAGGCTGTTTATTGATGTTGACGCTATTTTTGAGGTGATTGGAATTTCAACTGCCTTTTTCTTCTTTTTCTAGGTTATGGCCTAATCATTTTTTTCCTTTTACTCTTTGTAGGCGTCCGGGGAGTCTGCTTCTCGGGACTCGACTGCTGAGGTCGATCCGGCCTTGTCCACTTTGATCAATGATATGTGCACCGCCATCACTTCTGCTGGGGCTCTTCTGGAGGCGGCCGGGGAGTCTTACCTTGCTGAGACCTCAACTCATGGGGACGGGGGCTTTACTGCACCTGTCTCTGAGATAGCTAAATTTCAACAGGATGACACTGACCTGGCTGGCTCCCCTTCAGGGGTGGCTGGGGCAGAGAAACCAGTTGAGTTTGAGTTGGAAGCTGCGGGTGGGGAGACCATGCCAGCTTCGAATGAGCTGCAGCCTCCGTGCTCTTCCCCTGGTAAGATAAACCAGCTTCTTGACTGGTGAGGAGGCCTATTTGCTCAATCATCTGTCCTTCGTGGATTAATGATTGCTTTGGATGTGCAGGTCCCATCCCTTTATTGTAGGTGACGGACATTACTGGGGCGGACTTTACCGGAGGAGATCTGATGGAAGCACGTGTTGCCTCCTTCTTTTCCAACCTATACTGAGGGGCCTCCAGCTGGGTCAAGTTCGGGAGCCCTGGTGATAGCACAGCAAGGGACGACGCTTTCCGCGTCCTCCTCTGCGAATAGGGTTTCGGGAGTTAACCTTTCCTCTCTGCCAAGTATCCAGGCTCTTGGGCGGCGGAAGAGGAGCTAGCTGCCATTCATGCATCTTTTTACAAAGAATTCATTTCCCTGGTGGCAGGGACAGCAAGTTCTGAGGCTACTCCTTCGGTACTGCCTGCCACACTCCCTTTGACGCCGTCATCTACAGAAGTTTTGGATGAAGTGTCCCAGGATGTGGTTGACAGTTTCCACCGCCACCTGAAGAGGGGGATTGAGGCAGCTGTGGAGAGGGGGACTCCCTTTGCTATGGCCCGCCAATACGTCGATGGCTAAATTAATATCCTTAGAATACTTCCCGGTGGGACGGGACTAGCGGCGCTTCTGGAGCCTAAGCTGTTAGAGGCCGATCGTCTTGTGGCCCAGTTTTGCGTACTACGACAA
Source organism: Iris pallida (assembly GCA_029216955.1). Classification (NCBI taxonomy): domain Eukaryota; kingdom Viridiplantae; phylum Streptophyta; class Magnoliopsida; order Asparagales; family Iridaceae; genus Iris; species Iris pallida. Next base: position 1,971,878 of record JANAVB010028197.1, read on the forward strand.
ACTGATCTAACAGTGGCAATAGATCAAGAGCGTACTTTCCTCACAACCGCAGTAGAGAAGGTAAGGATTGCTCGGGAATCGCTCAAGCCAGCTATATTGAAGGATCGCCGGGATCTGACTCAGTTGTACGATCAATGGAGCCGTCGTACTGAAGATTGCGCGACTCGGGAAGCGACTGCCTCCCGCGGGGTAACTGACACCCGGGAGCAGATTCTTAAGCTCTAGAGAAAGCTGGCCTTCCTGGAGTTCGAGCTCGAATCTGCTCGTACTGAGAAAGAGGTTGCTATTCAGAAGGCTGACAAATTTAGTAGAGCTTCTGCCAACCTGGAACTTGCATTGAAGAAGATGGAAAATGATTGGCAGGCATATGTGTACTTGAATGATGTGGAGCAGTTGTCCCAGGAGGCCGAGCGTCGAGCTAGGCAGCGGCTTGAGCGAGGGACTACCTTGGTGAGAAACCGCTTTTTGGAGTTGTGTAATGCCGAACTATAGTCGGCCTTTTCTTGTTTCTGTTTTCCTTTTCTTTTCTTTTTGAGAGGGAGATGGTCCCTGCAACATGTAATGCTTTTTCGTCTTTCAAAATAAAGAGTACTTTTCATTCTACCCTTCATTTGTATTGTTTGTTGTGCTTATGGTGTAATGGCGATGTTTGCCCCGCATAGGGAACTTTGTTTGTGGACCTATTACCCCTGGCATACCTTGGTTTTAGGTACGGATAGCAAGTTTGATTCGGGATACCTAGAACAGTTCCACAGTAAGGTGGTCGTGGGTGTTCGGGGTATCGGGAGATAGAATGCCATGGAGCAGCTGGGCTCCCGGGGCATGATGAGGAATGGTGGGCCTGTACTAAGAGACTTAGCAAAGGACATTTGTGGGCCTATTATCCTTGGCATACCCTGGCTTAGGATACGGATAATAGGATGAAAGGGAACCAACATACTTACTCAGAGGTAATAAGGACATGGCAAGCATGAGGGTTTTACCGCGGAGTCTTCCTACTCAGAGGTAATGAGGACATGGCAGGAGTGGACTCAACGGAGAATATTTATGGTCAACAGAGGACATTTGTGGGCCTATTACCCTTAGCGTGCCCTGGTTCAGGGTATGGGTAATAAAACGAGAGAGTACCAACATACTTACTCAGAGGTAATGAGGACATGGCAAGTACGAAGGTTTTACCGTGGAGTCTTTCTACTCAGAGGTAATGAGGACATGGCAGGAATGGACTCAGCGGAGAATATTTGTGGTCAACAGAGGACATTTGTGGGCCTATTACCCTTGGCATGTCCTGGTTCAGGGTACGGGTAATAAGACGAGAGAGGACCAACATACTTACTCAGAGGTAACGAGGACATGGCAAATATGAGGGTTTCTTCGACGGAGCCTTCCCACTCAGAGGTAATAAGGACATGGCAGGAGTGGGCTCAATAAAAGAGGGTACATAGAACGACTCAGAGGTAATGAGGACATAGAAGTTCTATGAAAGGGGTGATTTGTTTTTGGCAGAAGTGAAACGACTCAGAGGTAATGAGGACATGGCCATTTTAGAAATTTGTGGATCTGTTACCCTTTTTGTGCACTGGGATACGGGTAGTGGATCATGAGGGAGGATCTCTTTCAGGAAGAAAGTTCAGAGGTATGGTCATACATGACTTACTATCTGAAAGAGTGACCGGAGTGTGAGTTCAGAGGTACCTGCGGGTATGTAACTCAGTAATCTAGGATATTTGGAGGAAGAATGTGAGTTCAGCGGTACTGGAGGGTACATAACTCAGCGATCTGGGATTATGAGTTCAGTGGTACCGAAAGGTACATAACTCAATAATCTGGAATTTGGAGAATGTAAGTTCAGTGGTACCGGGGGGTACATAACTCAATAATCTAGTGTTTGGAGAATATGAGTTCAGCGGTACCGACGGGTACGTAACTCATTGCTTCAGAAGATTTGTCATCGGGATGTGAGTTCAGCGGTACTAGGGTACATAACTCATCATCTTGGAAATTTGTCGTCGGGTTGTGAGTTCAGCGGTACAAGAGAGTACATGACACATCACTTTGGCATATTTGTAGTCAGGACGCGAGTTCAGCGGTACCAGCGGGTACATAACTCATCACCTTGGCAGATTTGTAGACAAAACGCGAGTTCAGCGGTACCAGCGGGTACGTAGCTCATTACCTTGGCAGATTTGTAGGCAGGACGCGAGTTCAGCGGTACCAGCGGGTACATAACTCACCGATCTTGGAAATTTGTAGTCAGGATGTGAGTTCAGCGGTACCAGAGGGTACATAACTCACAGTCCGAGAGATTTAAAGTTGAAGTGTAAGTTCAGCGATACCTGCGGGTATATGACTCACAATCCGAGAGATAGTTGGAAGGTGCCGTTTAGACATAGTACTTCTTGAGGAACTTGCCGTTGTTGTTTTGGGCGTTTGATCTTGTCCTCTCCCTCTGACATGTGCAATCCCAATTGGCGAGCCTTCTTTAACCGTTCTTCGACGCTAGTGGCACTGATAATAAATGTCTTCCAGTTCTTGAATTGACTTTCACCCATCCAGAGGCTGATTGTCGAAAGCAGTCTCTTTTGTCAAATTTCAAATAAGAAGGAATCCGGATTACCGGACGGCAGCTTCATGGCGGTTTGGCGGAACCGCTCAATATAGTTCCTTGTCAGCTCTTTCTCCCCTTGGACGACGTCCATGAGGGTGGACATTGTGATGTCCTGCCCTACTTCGTAGAATCTCTCCAAGAATATGCGCTTGAAGCCGGCGAAGGAGTGGATGCAGTTGTCTGGCAGGTTGCGATACCAGTCGAAGACGACTCCTTCCAATGCCCCGATGAATAATCGTGTAAGGATGGCATCGTCATGGGGCAAATGGTCGATGGTGACCTCGAAGTAAGTGATGTACCGACTGGCGGAGGTCTTGCCATCATAGGGATTTATATTGAAAGGCTTATATCTTGGTGGAAAGGGGACATCCCTCCATGCAGCAGGGTATGGTTGCCATATTCTGAGGTCTTGAAAGGTTTCTCAAGCGTGAAACATGGCTCGGAGCTCCTGGACCTCTCTTCTTGCTTCTCTGGCCTCGTCCACAGCGGTGGGGGCCGTTATTTCAGGAGGATTGTTGCCCGGGTTCGGTGCCGCTGAGTTCGAGTCTGCATTGACCGCAGGACCCGCGCTTGTTTGGCCAGGCGTCCCTCCTTGCAGAGTTGGAAGGGCCACTTTGATCTCGTCCACAGACTTGACCAAGACATGCAGTATGGCCTCCAGAGTGTCGTTGCGTTGGCGATCACTGGAACCACCTTGGCTGCTATCCGTCACGAATACCGTCTTTACATGAGAAGAGATGGACGAGACGGTGGAGGAAGCGCCCTCCGAATCATACCCCTGTAGTGAGAAGTCATCGGGATATATGGGAATGTCTTCCTCTGATTCGGACTTAGAAGGAACAGTACTCCCAGTTTTCGAGTTCGTCTCGTCTTGGTAGTTGTGGACGTCCTCGGGGACGTCGGGGTTTGCTGCATCTGATGGGAGAGTTGTTTCCCCCGGCTCGTCTTCTTGGAACATCAGATTGTCGTGGAGGTTGGGAGGAGTGCTATCGCCAGTCCCAGCAACCCCCAGTGGTACGGACGACGAATCTCCCACTGTAGCAGATTTTGTCTTAAAACGGGTACCTTGGAATACTCCGGTGGTGGGCACCCGTTTAGACGATAGTCTCTTAGTCATAGTGGTTGAAATCTTCGGGCTGGGAACATTGGTCTTCTTCCCTCTCCCATCGGCAGAGATTTTCTGAGCAGAGTTGCAAGAGGCGACGGGAAGTGCCTCATCTTCTGAACATGCTTGTTGCAGTCTTTTGGAAGACGGACTGCCGGCCTTCTCGTACCGTCGTGTTATTGCAACAGCAGTTGACGAAGACTTGGGTGCAGTGACGTCCGTGGGAGGACTCTTTGCACTGCGAGGCACCTTCTCTTTCCTTGCGTTTGTGGAGGATGGCCTCACGCAAGTCCGATGGGTCCGGACCGACCATGTTTGCTCCCTGGATTTTGGAAGACTTTTGGGAACCTCTCTGTCCGTTTGCCGTCGGGGGCTGGACTCGAGTGGTTCTGTACAACTTCCCATCAGAGGCCCGCATAACGGTATGTGGGACGCTCGGATGGTCAGAGGTCGAATCAGCGGACCGAGCTTGCCAAGCTCGTACGGCCCTAGACTTCTTCACTCTAGTGCGTGAAGGCACATAGTAGGAAGAGTCTAAGGGGTACTGGAGAGAGTCAGACATGTTTTCTTGGGAGCACAAGAGATCAGGACCGTAGGAGAGGCGGTCGAAGACAGAGCCGCGTGGAGCAGGCGGCATGCGGCTGGCATCAATAGTCTCCATGCGGTTGGCAGTCGTAGCCGCATGAGTTTTTTTTATGCGGCTGAAAATCTCATCCGTATAGGTCTTCTCAATGCGGCCGGAAATCCTGGCCGCATGAGTATTGTGCCTTTGGCTAGCAGTCTCAACCGCATGGTCATTAGTCATATGGCTGGCAATCTTGGCCGCATGAGTCTTCGTCTTGCGGCTAGTGCCATTGTTCGATTTCTTCCTGGAGCACATAGGATCGCTCTTTGCCCCTGCAAGTCCAGCATCGTAGTGCTTTCCTCTGCCGGACTTGGGGACAGCAGAGTCCTCTGTGGCTCGAAGTGGGGCCGAACGAGAGTCGCCTTCGCCGTCTTGGGCAGCAGAGAGTACTCCGTCCAGAGCTTGGGGAGGAGCAAATGATTTTGGCCTCCACTCGCAGCGAGCTTTCTTTGAGCGGGTTCGCTTCTGGACCGGGCCAGCACTTCCTTTAGAGAGCATTCCTTCAAACGCCTGTTGGTCGAAGAGGACGACCATCTTCTGTTGCGTGGAGCCAAGTTTGGCTGCATCCGATTACGTCACCAACTCCTCAGCCGTGGAGAAGTTTGTCCCCAGCAAAGTCGCCATCGTGTTTGCCATTGATTGTAAAAGAACAGAACAATTATCGGAGGACTGAACTTAGACTCACAATACAAACTCGCTTATACAAAGAAAGCCTAGGGACGAAAACCTAGGTACAGCAATCTAAGTACAATTGTTTATTTTAGATTCTGGGGGTGATGATAGAGGCTCGGGAAAGCGACAGCAGCTCTGCCTTACTCCTTGGACGATCGGATGCAGCCTTGGCTCTGTAGAAGAATTGCATGGCGTTGAAGAAATGCTCGCTTTTCAGGCTCTGTATACTCTCTCTCTGGCTCTCTCTGTATATGTCTTCTCCGTATATCTCTCTCTCTCCGTATATCTATCTGTGTATATATATATCTTCGCAAGAGAATGGCACCTTGCTATTTATAAGAGTGGGGGGCCTCATTAGGGTTTTCAATGATTGTCCATTCTCTAAAAGTCGGCGGCTAAGGATCACTGGATCTGGGCCGTTCATTTTGAATATACGAGATTTGAGCAATAAATGTGATTGCATTAAATCTTTTGTGGGTAATTAATGATGATTGACATAAATCCTCCTGATTTGTCACGCCAACCTCGGATTTCTCGACACGTGTCATTAATTTGCTTGATTGTAAATGATCTAATTTGATTCCAATATTTTATTAGAATTTGTTGAGGAATTTCGATCAATTTGATGCCACGTGTCCCGCTATCATGCCACGTGTCTTAATCGCGAGCCACTGCAGAAATCTGAGTCGTAGGAAGGTTGCTCCTCATTGAGCCGTATAAGGCTAGCCACATGTCAAGGTTGCTTGAGAGTGGTCCCCTGAACATTTGAACCGCATGGTGATGATCTGAGCTGCATGAGTATAGGTGACCGCATGATGGGTACCTTCTTCATGAATTGCATGAAGATAGTCTTTGTGAGCCGCATGGGGCAGCCTTCGCTTGAACCGCATAGGGATAGTCTTCATGAGCCGCATGGGACTAGTCTTCGTGAGCCGCATAGAGAGAGTCTTCGTGAGCCGCATGGGGTTAGTCTTCGTGAGCCGCATGGGACTAGTCTTCGTGAGCCGCATGGGGCTAGTCTTCGTGAGCCGCATGGGGCTAGTCTTCGTGATGAGCCGCATGGGGTGGTATCTACTTGAGCCGCATGCGACTGTCCACGTGTCAAGGCCGCGTGACAGTTTCTGGATCTTGGGGGATCGTGTCAGAGATTTTCCTCAATTTCGTAGGAGTCTGCCATTATGACGGAGTCATAATTGTATTTTTGTGTCAGGGCTGCCATGTGTCAGAGCTATCAGCTGTCAAGGCATTTAATGCAGTAAGGGACAAACGGAAGAGTTGTTTGCCGGCCACGTAGCTCCTCTCCGAGCCGCATAGAACTTGTTTGAGCCGCATAGACGCTCGAACCGCATGGATACTTGAGCTGCATGAACTCTCTGATGGATCTTTCTTTATTCTTTTCCATGCTTCTACAGTTGGAGGCTGACCCAGCTTTGAGGGCAGTAAACTTTTTAAACTGTTTCGGTTTAACCCCGTCAGTCTTCAATCGCTCGAGTGGCGGATCATCCTCTGAGGAGCACGTCAATTCAGAGGAATTTCTTAACCTGATGCGCCACTCGGTGATCTGCACCATACAAGAATTGGATGCCGTCCTTCGTCAGACTGATGAAGGCAAGGACAAGAAATAATATTCTAGGAAGAATAAATTTTTTATTTTTATGTCCTTGACTTTAGGGGTCTACCCGTCTTTATGCAATGAAACCTAGAATTTCTGATTTTGTGTGGCTATGATTTCGAATGGTGCTTATGGACATATTCTTTTAAATAATTTTTTATTTTACTGTTTCTTCTGAAGAACACATGGCAGTCGTTACACGATTTTAGATGCCCATTTTTAGTTCTTTCCCAAAATAGGATCCTAAAACTACGCACCCACATCATCTTTAACCTCTTTAAAAAGGACATCCAGTAATGAACGAATCATTCATACTCTCTCAAAACAAATGTCTTCCCACAAGGTTTCACTTGCGCCACTTTATTTTGATATTATTTGCTTGCATGCTGTGTCTTCAAAAATTGGTAAGACTCGTCAAAGAATCAATAGTATGAATATTTTTCTTTCGTACCACTATTGATTTGCATGTTGTAGACACTATTGATATACGCTAACTGTTTCTGAGGATAGGCGCACACTGTGATCCAGTGTTTAGCTCTGATCGGAGGCGCGTGTTGCTGACATACACTTGTTTGATCAGTGCTTAATGCTGATATGTGCCTGTTTGTAGACACATTGTCGATGTGCGCCTGTTTGTAGGCACATTGCTGATGTGCACCTGTTTGTAGGTGCATTACTGATGTGCGCCTGTTTGTAGGCGCATTGCTGATGTGCGCCTGTTTGTAGGCGCATACTGCTGATAGATTCTGCTAACTTCTCATATTTTATTGATATTTGCAGGGACTTGGTTAGCGAGCTTCTTCAGAACAGGCATTAGTGATTTGGAAATTGTAGAGAGCATTCTTTTGACACCCACATCAGACAGCTCATGTGATTCTGACACTCAAATCAGACAGCTCAGGACTCTTTATGTTAAGAAGGGTCTTCCTTAGATGGTAGAAAGAACCTATACACATGAGAGTTGGATAGTGGAGAGACGGAATTAGGAATCGTATCACAAGGGTGATCTCGTTCCTAGTTCTCCTGGCGGGATGTCTTCTCTCCACCAGTTGTATTGACAGCAGCTCATCTTTGGGCTGCTGCACTCTGTGGTTCTCCTCTCGTTTTTCTCAGAGAGAAGACCAGAGTTAATTCCATTGTCTGGCTCGTTGCTTCAGGTCGAGACGACAAGGAATTGCCACCAACAAATAAGAAGATCCAAAGATGTAATAGACCTTCATTATCGATGGAAAGATCCAAAGATGTAATAGAACTTCATTAGAATAAAAATCCAAGATATAATAGATTTTCATCAAGATGTATCTATGCTTTTAAAGAAGGAATAAAGAAATAATTGTCTCATTATTCCCTCTCTTTTTTTTTAATTTGATTTTGCTATGCTGTCATAAATAACAGAATCCAGAGAGGATTACGAATGTGGAAAATTATTTTGATGTGAATATTTGGAATTCAAATTCGTAATAGACATGACCTCTCACTATGATGAATGAATGGATGACCATTCACTTCAATTTCCGAGGAAGAAATATTGAATGAATGAATGGTCATTTGAAAGAGAAAGCGAATGAATCAAGCATGTCGGTTTCGAAGAAGGGAAGATGAATAGTCGGTTATGAATGAACCGTTAGAAATGAACAAACAGTTGTGCCTCTTTCCAAAAGTCACATCAATTCTCAAGGCTGATTACTTAGTTGTTCTGCCTATAAATTGTCAATCTCTTTTCTTCTTGTGCAAGAAAAATGTCTTCCAAAGACTTGATCGCTCCTAAGATTGAAGGAGAGACCGAGATGCCTCCTGCTGAGCCTCCAGTGCCTTCTCAAAAAGAAAGGGGCGAAGGCTCAACTGTTCCTCCTGCACCAGGACAGGATTTGATCTCTAAGTTAGTGGATCCTGGAAAAACTGCTGAAAAAGAGGCATTGAGGATGGTTGTTTGTGAATTCTTGGTGCATTCAGACAATGAGATGTTTGAATGGTTGGCAAACTTTGTATTTAACCAGGAAGGGTCAGGGCCTCCTTTCCGTCCTTAATATTATGTAATTCCATTCTGCTTTTGAATAAAAATAAACTTTTATTTACATCATGTCTCTGAAAGTACATTTTGTCGTTATACATAATATTTCTTGAGAATTTGCCATTGATGGGTATCATAGCAACTCTGCCATCCATATCTGTTAATTGATAGGCTCCATTGGAGAAGACTTTATTTATCACATACGGTCCTTCCCATTTTGCCTCGAACTTGCCTTTGCTCATATGTGTCATAGTTATAGGACGTCTGACTGTAAGAACCAACTCGCTTTCTTGAAAGTTTAGCACTCTGACTTTGCGATTGAAAGCTTTTGAAATCTGGGCCTGATAAAGTTCGATATATTGTTGAGCTACCTTTTCTTGTCAAGCGCCTCTAATTCCTGAAGCCAAAGATGATCATTATTGTCTGTAGTTAGCTCATTAGCAATGGCGATTCTCAATGATGGAATTTGAATCTCCAAAGGTAGCACAGCTTCACATCCATATACCAGAGAAAAAGGTGTGAAACCTGTAGGGTTACGGACAGTAGTACGATACGCCCATAGACATTCTCCAAGTTTATCACTCCAATTACGTTTGTTAATAGAGACAAACTTTTTAAGGAGTTTGATAATGGTCTTGTTGAATGATTCAGCCAACCCGTTAGCCGCAGGATTATAGGCTGTAGAGGCGACATTATTGATTCTGTTATCATCACAGAACCTATTAAATTTCTGGTTGATGAATTGTGGCCCATTATCATGAATGATTCGGCGAGGGACACCAAATCTATATATCATATGATTTTTGATAAAATTGATAACGCTACTAGTCTTTACTTCAGCCAAAGGTATAGCTTCTGCCCACTTGGAGAAATAATCAGTTATAGCTAGGATGAACCGATGTCCTTTAGATGAAGGAGGATTGATAGGGCCAATTATATCCATGCCCCAAGCTTCAAAAGGCCATGAGGCTGCAGTTGGATGAAGAAATTCTGACGGTTGGTGAATGAAATCTGCATGAATTTGACATGCACGACATTTCCTTGTATAATCAATAGCATCTGATACCATAGAGGGCCAGTAGTAGCCCATACGTCGGATACGATCCTATAGTTTAGGACCAGGTTGATGTGCTCCACAAACACCATCATGAGCTTTACGTAATATCTACTTTGCTTCACCACCAGCGAGACACCTCAAGAGGAATGCATCAAAAGTTCTTCGATATAGTGTCTTAGTAGTATAATTATAATAGAATCGAAGTGATCGACGACGGATACTTGTAGCTTCTTTAGGATCTTCTGGCAAAATGTCATGCACTGCAAAATCAATGAAAGGTACTCTCCAATCCTCGCTAAGGACATTGACCTCAGTTAAGTTGCTGAATTCAATGTTGTGGTTGTTTTCAACACAAAATAATTCTCTATTAGAGATAACAACCATCTGTTGTTTTTTGACTGGAACTACTAATACCGCCGCTAGGTTAGCTAAGGCATTAGCTTCTGTATTGCATGCCCGACGTACATGTTCGATGAAGAACCCTTTGAATGAAGAAGCTATCCTGATTTCTGCTTCATGGTATGATACTAAATCTTGATGTCGGACTTCATATATGCCTCTAACCTGATTAACAATCAGTTTAGAGTCGCCATATACTTCGAGATATTCAATATCCAGTTGTTTTGCCAATTGGAGTCCAATGAGCAAGGCATTGTATTCTGCCACATTGTTAGAGCATGATTCGTCTAAGCCCTTTGAATAGTTAATCCCTCGGGTGAAACAAAAACAATTCCCACTCCAGCCACAAGGGTACCTCTATGTCCAATTCTAGAAGCTCCATCAAAGAATAATCTCCAAGTAGGAAATTCTTTTGAAATCATATTTGATTCCAATGTTTCGTCCGGAATCTCATCATAGAGTTTAGATGTCTCAGGGACAGGATGAGCTGCTAAGAAATATACAAGTGCTTGGCCTTTCACAGACTTTTGAGGAACATAAACCATATCCTATTGTGCTAATAATATGGCCCACGTAGCAAGCCTAGAATTGAGTGTACTTGGCTTCTTCATTAAGACTCGAAGGGGATTGACTCGGAATATGACATGAATAGTTTGGCCTATGATGTAATTCCTTGTCTTCTGAACAGTAAACATTTAGGCTAAACATTCCTTTTCTACCGGACTATAACGAGGTTCAGCTCCAATCATCGTTCGACTAAGATAGTAGATGGCTTGCTCATGGCCTTCCTTGTTCTTCTGAGCCAGCAAAGCTCCCAATGAATGATCCATTGCCCGGACATACATTAAGAAGGGTATTCCTGATATCGGTGGTACAAGAATCGGTGGGCTCATTAAATACCACTTTATGTCATCAAATGCTCGTTGACATTCTTCCGTCCAAACGAAAGATACACCTTTCTTCATTAATTGAGTAAATGGTCTGCAACGTCCAGATAAATTCGAAATGAACCGCCTGATGTACGCAAGTCGACCTTGGAATCCTCGTAGCTCTTTTAGGTTGCATGGAGGATGCATCTCTTGAATGGCTTTGATCTTCTCGGGATTAATGTGTATACCCTTAGAGGTAATGACGAAGCTAAGAAACTTACCACTAGAGACACCAAAGAAAGGCTTAATGGGGTTCATTTTGAGTTGATGCTGGCGCATTAGATTGAAGATAGTTCTTAAATCTTGAATGTGATCTTCTTTGAGACGACTTTTGACAGCAATATCGTCAACATAGCATTCGACAGTCTTTTGCAAATGATCTCGAAAGATAGTACTCATAGCCCGCTGGTAAGTTGCACCTGCATTCGTAAGACTAAACGGTATGACCGTATAACAGTACACACCCCGAAGAGTTCGAAACGAAGTATGTTTCTCATCTTCAGGATTCATCCGGATTTGATTATATCTAAAAAAACCCATCCATAAAAGAAATTCGTTCGAATCCACATGTATTGTCGATCATAACATCAGTAATTGGGAGAGGGAATTCATCTTTAGGGCAAGCATCATTGAGATCCCGAAAGTCTATGCAAACTCGAACTTTTTCGGTCTTCTTCAGGACAGGGACGACATTGGCCACCCAGTCAGGATGCTGTTCTTCTCTGATAAAACTGCAAGCTATAAGCTTTTTGACTTCATCATCAATTGCATCCATCATTTTAGGCTTGAATCGCCGTTGTTGTTGTTTGACCGGCTTGGCATTCAGCAAAATGTTAAACTTGTGAGTTACAATTTGAGGATCTAATCCTGACATATCTTCGTAACTCCAGGCGAAGATGTCAATGTATTCACGAATAAGGTGAATTAATTCTTGTTTATCATCCTCTAGGAGATTCTTGCTAATAAAGATTGGTCGTGATGCACCCTCCTCTCCAATATCGATTTGGACAAGTTGATCTTCAGTAGGTGGTTCTCGTTGTTCAAAACGAAGTTCCCACTGATTGTCCATCCTTTGTACCAAAGGGTCCATTTCAGTAACTTCTTCAATGTCACTTTCGTCATCTTCTGAGAATTCGGCGGACACCATGTTAGAAGATACTGTTATCCGATGAACATGACCAATGCTGGTATCAGAATCCCATGAGATAGAATCAGAAGAATTTGAACGTTCTTCTTTATCAGATTCAGAAGATTCTGGAGTTGGAAGTGGTGACGTATAACCTAGTCCTCGTTTCGTTTTACTGTGATATTGTTGTGGTTTTCCTTTTGGAACAACAATACGAAGAGGGGTTCGCCTTCCTTTACCATTGTTGAGACCTGTTCTGAAATCATAGCCCATTTTACGGATGATGGCTTTGGATTGTGGACTATAGCGTCGTAATTGTAGCCTTCCTGTATCATCTCTATTATCATTATAGAGCATGATTTTTGGATCTTCTCTTTTGTTGAAGAATATAGGCTTTTTATCTTTCTTTTGAGACGGTACTAAGATGTACGACTCTTGTATTGAATCCAGTGATACCACGTTTTGTCGAGATGATACGACTTATATTGTAAGTAGTTTAAAGCTATCTAGCATATCCAGATAACACTAAGCATGGTAAAAGGCATCAGTGTACTGCAAAGGAGATGCTTTATTGATTTTTACATCATCATTTACAACAGGAACTTTAGCCTTAGCAGGCTTAGTCAGATTGATGACAAGAGGGGGAGAAGAAGAACGAGAAGGAGGAGGGAGCTTCTTACGACGAAGGTCGATTACAAACGCCTCAGAAGAAGTGAGCTCTCTTTGTTCCTGACCATCACCTTTAGGTCGCTTCTCATGGGAAGGTAGATAGATAGTCAGTGGTTTGGAAGACTGGGGACAGGAGGTACATTCTTTAACTGTAATCACCAGAGTATCATTAGGTATACTCTTCTGTTCTTCATCTTGTCCATTGCTAGTACCACCTTCATGAATTCCTCTTTGTACATGCGAGAATCGTTGCAGTATGCTTTAACTCCCTTGAAAGGTTCAGATCTGCAACCTCTTTTTGGACTTCTCCATTACCATCCACATATTTGAAACATTGGTGGAGCATAGAGGGTACAATACTGTGTTCATGGAGGAATGGCCTTCCTAATAAAGCATTGTATGAACCATAATTGTCAATAATATAGAAAGTTACCTTTGTACGAAGATTGCCAATTTGAAGTTTTAGGCGTATCTTCCCCAAAGGTTCACTTATTCCTTGATTGAATCCCAGGATGGTAGTGATAGTTGTAGAAAGATTATGTACTGGGATTTCCAAGGCATCCAGTAAAGACTTTGGCATGATGCTAAGTGCCGACCCGGGATCAATTAGAATACGGTCGACTTTCATGGTATCCACATATCCCGTGAAATAGAGAGGACGATCATGACGATTGTCTTCTAATAACATGTCATCTTGTGTAAAAGTGATATTGGGCATTAATTCAAATACACTATGACAATGTGCACAGCTGACTGGCTCCTTTTCGGGCTTCTTGAGAAGAGTCAAACAAGTGTCAGCCTGCATCAAGGCTTCACTTAACGTCTCACGAGTTTCTTTTGATTGACATAAAAGTTCAAAGATTGACAATCTTGCTGGAGTATTAGCCAATTGAGCCAATATGTCAAAATTGTAAGGCTTTTCAAGTCCAAGAGATGATGACTTCTTCAATGCTTTATCAAAGCGAACAGGTTGCTTTCCCTTGTCTGTTGATGTTGGTTTAGGAGGAGATGGCTCAACCACTGGTAAGGATGCAGACGGTGTATCTTCAGTAGGGGAAGATGATAGAGGAAGAGCATCCGGGGATGGAGCAGGGTTCTTTTAATTTTCGGAATACTCCCGAAGATAGGGTTTCCCAGATCTAATGCCCATTAGAAATTCATCTTCTGTTAATGGTTCAAAGGTTACCATATTGCAGTTCTTGTATTTAGACTTGGGAAGCTTCTTTTGCTTAGAAGAGGAAGACGTTTCAAATTCTGTCACCAGATCTGGATGAATCTACATAATCTCTCCTCTGTCAGTTGACATCAGAATGAAACCTTTATTTTGAGGAGGCGAGATATTCACAATTTTTAGAGTAGTTCTTGGAATCGGGACAACAACATCTTGTATGAGTTGTGGTGGAAAATTACCAAATTGGAGAGAAACCACATTAGTAGTCACCGTTTTCTCGTCCTGCTGTAGAGTAATTGCTTCAGAGTTGACCAACTCCTGGATTTTGCCCTTGAGCATATAACATGCTCTGGTTAGATGCCCAATGAATCTGTGATAAACACAATATTTAAGGTGATCAGTTTTACCAACTTCTTCTGGTCGCTTAGCCTCTGGAAGCTGAAGCTTATTACTTGTGATCAAGCAATCGAAGATGCTTAAAGTATCATCTTCATTGAAAGAATACTCTTCTTTTGGACGAGTTGACTTTTGCAATGGTGCTGATGGGGTGGATGCCGTCTGAGTAACATTGACAGCCAAAGAATCTTTGCCTTTAAGATTAATGGCCAGTGTTTCTTTACTCTTGCAGTTATTCTGGCGGTTACTACCCCCGGGTGTAGAATGTTCATCTTGGTTAGGATGAGTCATCTAGACTCCTAACTGCTTAAACTTTTCGGCACTCACTTCTGTCGCCTTTGCATTAACAATGAAAGAAGGCCAATCCTGGAATTGTGTAGATTCTGTCCACATACTGATAATAGGCAACAAGTTTGATTTGTAAGTGTCTATTGTTACAGCAGATGGAGTACCTAAAGGCATTTTGAGGGCCTCTCGGCAGAATCTTTCGATGAAACTCTCTGTGGATTTATTGTGCCTCTGTTTAATTTTAATGAGGGCAGACATTGTCATGTCATTGACTCCCTCATAAAATTGTTCCAAGAACATTTGCTTGAAACCAGCAAAAAAAGTGATACAGCCATCAGGTAGGCTACGATACCAGTCATGTGCTGCACCGGCAAAACAACCGACGAACACCCTGGTAAGGAGAGCATCATTTGGTTGTAATTGATCAGTCATCACCTCGAAATAATTAATGTACTGACTTGAAGAAGTGCTACCATCAAACAACATAATGGTTAGGAGTTTATATTTAGGAGGAAATGGAACCTCCTTCCACTCTGTAGGATATGGTTGCTTTATGCCCAATCTTTGTAGGCCATCTTTTTGCTTGAAGGCCTCAAACTGAGTGCGCAGAAGTTTTACAGCCTCATTTGCATCCTCTGATGTTTGGGAATTTGTAGGTTGATTAGAAGTGTTGGGAGGAGGAACAACGTGGTAATTACCAGCCCCAACACCAGACTGACTTGGATCAGCTTGAATTGGCACAGAAGCAACCTGAGGGGCTGGTACCCCCAGACTAACAGGTACAGAAGATGTTATAAGCTTCGAATTTGTAGCAGGGTTTACAATCGGAGGCACTGTATGTTGAGCCACAATTATGGTGTGCATGCTTGTAACCATTTCTGCCATGGTTTTCAATTTGTCTTCTAATGCAACAATTCGTTGCTCTTGGCTGGTTGACGTAGAGGCATCTTGATCTTCCGTAATGGTATATGCTGTCACTTCTCTTGCTGCTATTGATGAGATAGTTTGTTCAGAACTTTCACTATCTGCATCAAACTCCGAAAGAGATTCCTCCCCCACATGAGTGATAGGGAGATCTACTTGATTAAAGATACCTTGGATCAAATGACGATTTCTCGATCTAGTATATTGAAAGACACCTTCATTGGATGCATAGATCCGGTCTAAGTATTGTTGACTGGGATTACGGGATGCATTACGTCTTGGATGTTTCCCACCCCCAGTGCCTTGAGAAGTCATGTTAACAAAAGCATATAATAGTTCATCTTCGTCTTCTATTATATGTACAAGAGTTGAAGCATAGTTCAGACGATAAAAGACAGATCGTCGAGCCGATTGGCAACAACAGTTGATGACAACTTCATGTAGGCAGAGGATGTTTACCATTAAAATTCTTTGACTGCAAATTTCAATACAAACAGAACAGTGTTGCAATATTGGACTTAGATGTAGTCCTAGGAGTACACTTTTGTTTATCTGGGTTCCTTGTGCCGATGGAGCGAGTGGTAATGCGTTGACTCCGTTGACGAACTGACGACGGTTATCGGTTCTCTGAAGGTCTGGATTGCTCTGGGTGCTGGAGCTTACTGAGAGCAGGAAGACGTTGAGTGTCTGTATCTGTCTCTCTGGTGATATGTTCGTTCATTGGATATTCTGTGCCTTTTTTGTCTTTTTTTTATATCATTTTTTTAGTGAAAATAAAGCACTGGAGTAGGATCGAGTGAGTCCACCACAGCGTTGGTCTTGGAGTCCGAGAGGACTACATGGGCCTTCTCTGGCGGCTGGGATGACGGCGGCCTGCCTTTAAGACGCACCTTTAGAGGTGCCTCCGCTGTGCCTCCAGTGACTGGCATCTTCCCCTGTAGTTTTGCCACGAGGGGAGCCGATGTTTGAGGTGGCTTTTCCTTGAACCGTATCTTTAGGGGAGCTTCAGGAGCAGCTGGTGCTTTCCCGGGTAGCTTGATGCTCATGGGAGGCAACTTTTGAGGCGGTTTGCCTTTGAGTCGGATCTTCAAAGGGGTGTCGGAAGTGACCTCAGGCTCCATGTCCGGCTCTGCTGCCATTTCCGCTTCATCGTCAGCATCATTGGCTTCCTCCTCATCAGGTGACTTGTATAAGTCAGCATCGGTGAAGTAGGCTTCAATCCCTTTGAAAGGGTCAATGTCTACGAACTCCGTCCGGATGACGCCGTTGGTGGACACATACTTCATACACTGGTGGAGCATGGATGGCACCACCATGTACTCATACAGCCATGGTCGACCGAGCAGGATGTTGTAGTTGACATCGGCATCCACAACATAGCAGGTCACCTCAGTTCTGAGGTTACCGATGTGACACTTCAGCCGAATTTTGCCCAGCAGCTCGCTTTTGCTGGCGTTGAAGCCACTGATTGTTGTGTTAGAGGGCGCCAGGCTGACGATGTGAAGGTGGACGACTCTGCTGGCGACTTTGCTGGGGACCTCTTTCCCCTCCACCGAGAAAGCTGTGTCGCAAACCGACGATGTGAAGGTGGGCTCCTCCCACAAGACGCTGGTCGTACGCCTCAATCAACATGCGTATAAGGAGTTCATCTCTGAAGGAAGTACGAGTCCTTCGAAGCGGCTGCCGAAGTCGAAGAAGACCGGCCGAGTCTGGGTGCGCAAGGTCGACGCCTCGGGCACCATCACCGAAGGGGATGCGCCAATCCAGCCTTCCCTTCCTGCTGACGCCCTCAGCAACCAAGATGCGCCCACCGGTGCAGCGCATCTCTCGGAAAGCGTGCGGCTGACCACATTCTCCAGCCATCTCCCTCTCAGGCGAGGAAGATGCATCGACGGAGCAGGGGCGCAGCCAATGCCCCGCGTATCACCTCTGATGCGTCACAAAAAATCTCTGTCTTTGACAGACTCACTCGCTGCAATGGCGAGGGGAATTTGGATTCTGAGTACTACGCACCCCAGCGGCCTGGTACGAAGAAGTCCAAGGCAGCACGGGCCATGCGTCCCAAACGTGCTATGCCAGCAACAAGCCAGAAGCATGCGCTCACAATCATGCACACTGCTGATGGTAAGTTGTACAAGGTCGACTCGAGTGCTGCGGCGCCAAGATCGAGCCGACCTTCAAAGTCCTCGTCTCACTTGGGCGCATCTACTGCGTGCACAACCAAGTCGAGTAAGGCAAGTCTAGTGGTCTTGAACTCCCGCGCCTCCTCCGGTTGTGCGTTTGAGGTCCGTTCAAGTCACTCCAAATGTTGTGGTTCCCCCACTTCTGATCGGGATGCCTGTTTGGTATTAGATCAGGGGGTGCAGCACTCACTTGACCACCCCGGCGCTCGGCCTTGCCATGCGCCTGAAGGGGGTACAAAGGTGGCACACTCCTCCAACGATCTGCGTAACGTGATTACTCACAAGCACCGATCAGGAGAGTTGACTGACAAGTACGATGCGCCTCTCACGAGGCATACTTGTGCTGTGGTCACCATCAACTGCTGTTGCAAAGCAGCAGTCCCACCAAGGCAGTCGGTGTTCCAGCGACTACAACCATCGACACCTCTCCGACGTCGCCTCGGGAAGAAGGTTTCAACAGAAGAAGAACCATTGGTTGCATCATGCAACGTGATCTCAAACTCCTCGTCAGTCCGAAAGGCGACTGGCAGTTTCTCTTCCTTATTCAAAAGCCAACCGAGGAAAACCAAGACAGCTGTCTCGTCCTCCAGAGTGTTCGAAGGCACTCGAGTGAGGAAGAAGATCTTGGAGGAAGCTGGGGGTAGTCAGACCCTTGTGGAGCCTCCTTTCGAAGATGAGTGTGTCCAAAGCACACCTGGGG
The DNA here is from genome assembly GCA_029216955.1 of Iris pallida. NCBI lineage: Eukaryota > Viridiplantae > Streptophyta > Magnoliopsida > Asparagales > Iridaceae > Iris > Iris pallida. The sequence goes on from JANAVB010028197.1 coordinate 1,990,353, forward strand.
CAGATCCTCGAGGCAAAATTAGCCTCCCAAAAGCCCCTGAAGACAAGGATATCCCCCGGAACATAGCTGGGGGTAATCTAGCACCTGCGGACCCGAGTTCCGGAGAAGAAGAGGCCCTTAAAGATGGAGCTGATGGTAATCAGGCCCTTGCAGATGCGCTCGTGGTGAATGTTCTCCCGAACATAATCGGGGGTAGCCAAGACGAAGCTCCAGGAGAGACGACTCCTCTACAAGAGAGCGAGGTCGAGAGTGAGGCCTCAACCCATCCATCCACTCCCGGTCGCATCATGACAGTAAACGTGACTGGGGCTGATATCGAGTCTGATGCGCCGCCAACGGACCTCGTCCAGCGTATGGATACTCTGGAGGGAGGACTCAAAACCCTCTCTACCTCCATGCAAACACTGACTCAAGCAGTGTTTAAGATACGGTCTGCTTTAGCGAAGACACCTTCTACCGGTCCCGATCCTTGGGCCAATGGAGAGTCGAGTGTACCCCTTCAACGGGTATCCTCGGACGCAGATCGTCGAGAAGTACCTCGGACGTCGGAGCCCTCAAATGCTCAACATCCGGTGGTACTACCTTCCCCGACTCCCAGCTCTATGGAAGACGTGGTCGAGATGATCAGGGACCTGCGCGAGCGCTTTGAGTTCAAGACGAGACAAGAGGAGCGCCAGAAAATGGGCATCCCCCAGCCTTATCCCCTCGAGTGGAATAAGGTGGTTTATCCCCCAAAATATAAACCACAAACACTGACGCCGTACGACGGGAAGGACTCTCCGCGTCGCTACCTGACGTACTTCCAGTCTCAGACGGGGCATCTTCCAAAGAAGGACGCGCTACTCACTAGCATATTTGTTGGGGCACTGAAAGGAGTAGCGTACGACTGGTACTGCAGCCTCCCCGACAATTCAATATCTTCTTTCGATGACCTGATGTGCCTCTTTCTCGACCATTTCTACGACGGCGGGAAGGACATGACGATGGCGTCCCTCATAGAGATACGCCAGAAGGAGAAGGAAACGGTTCGGGTGTTCATTGAACACTTCCGACAGGCCTGCTTCAGACTACCTCCGGGCATGCCAGAATATGCGCTCCTCTCCTCCTGCAGCATGAACATACTGCCTGCAGTCAAACTCTGGCTCAACTCCACTCCTCCTCCCGACTGGAGTTCCTTGATCATTGAAGCCGAAGCCGCAGAAAAGAAGGCGGCCAATGCGCGTCTTCTGGGAGTCAGCTTTTCCGCCTTTGATGACAAGGGGAAACGACCTGCAGCCAACAACACCGGACGAAAGACCAAGAGGAAACAGGCATTGACTGTCAATGCCTCAAAAGGTGCGTCGACACCTACTCAGAAGCCTCCACTTGCATCAAGGCCGAAGGAGGTTTATTCGTTCAACGACGAAGACACCCTGCAACTCTTTGAGATACTGAAGAAGGGTGACAAGATCAAGCTGCCGGACCCAAAGCGGCCTGATGAGGTTGGGAAAGTGGACAACTCGAGGTATTGTCACTACCATCGGTTTGTTGGACACCCAACCAAGGACTACTATATCCTCAAGAATTACATCCAGCGCATGATCAATGCCGATGTAATCTCCGTCGACTACGAGGAGAAGACGGTGTCGGCTAACATGGTGTCACTCCAGTTCGGCACCTTGCCGCCAACAACAACATAGGATGGAGTCGTCCCCATCCCTAAGGCAACAATGGAGGTGGTTAACTTACCACCTACCCGTGACAACGTGAGTGGACTCAACCCACTCACCACATCTCGAGGAGAGGTCCTATGGGTTCACCCCGACCTCGTCTCCGAGGTGACTCAACCGGAGGTATGCCCTACCTCCAAATCCAAAGGCAGGAAGATCAAGTCTTGTCGTACGGTCTCTTCTTCAACGGAAGAGGCACTTCCTGTGCAGAAGCGTTCACAACTGAACGTCCAACCCGACGTAGCTGCCGCCGAGGTGGTACCTTCTTGCACCGTCCCTCGTGCCTAGGAGGAGGGTCCATCAAAGCCCTCAGCAGCCAATAAGCAGAAGCACGTGGAGGCTCGTTTCGACAGACCTTTACGAAAGGAGAATGCTTCGGGGCTAGCCAAGCCCCACAACTTCGACATACTGGCACAACTGGCCAGTACTCCTGCCCGCCTATCTTTGTTCGAGCTCCTGCGTCTTTCTAAAGACTTCCGTGAAGCTCTATGTGAAGCTCTGAAGGATGCTGAATCCTTTCTCAGTCAGGTCAAGCAGCGTGAAGATCTCCCAACTACATGTGCGCACTGTCATTGTGCGGATGAAGTTATCCCGAACATAACTTTTACCCAACAAGACATGTTGTTCAAGCACAACCGACATAACCGGCCGCTGTATTATACAGGGTATGTCGGTTCAGTCAAGGTGAAGCAGATTCAGATCGATCCGGGGTCTTCCTTCAGCATCATTCCGAAGACGCTGCTCTCAACACTGGGGATCCCAATGTACCGGTTGGCGTCCTTTAACACAACAATCAGTGGCTTCAACGCCAGCAAAAGCGAGCCGCTGGACAAAATTCGGCTGAAGTGTCACATCGGTAACCTCAGAACTGAGGTGACCTGCTACGTTGTGGATGCCGATGTCAACTACAACATCCTGCTCTGTCGACCATGGCTGCATGAGTACATGGTAGTGCCATTCACGCTCCACCAGTGTATGAAGTATGTGTCCACCAACGGCGTCATCCGGACGGAGTTCGCAGACATTGACCCTTTCAAACGGATTGAAGCCTACTTCACCGATGCTGACTTATACAAGTCACCTGATGAGGAGGAAGCCAATGATGCTGACGATGAAGCGGAAACGACAGCAGAGCCAGACATGGAGCCTGAGGTCACTCTCGACGCCCCTTTGAAGATCCGACTCAAAGGCAAACCGCCTCAAAAGTTGCCTCCCATGAGCATCAAGCTACCCGGGAAAGCACCAGCTGCTCCTGAAGCTCCCCTGAAGATACGGCTTAAGGAAAAGCCGCCTCAAACATCGGCTCCCCTCGTGGCAAAACTACAGGGAAAGACGCCAGTCACTGGAGGCACAGCGGAGGCACCTCTGAAGGTACGTCTTAAAGGCAGGCCGCCGTCATCCCAGCCGCCAGAAAAGGCCCATGTAGTCCTCTCGGACTCCAAGACCAACGATGTGGTAGACTCTCTCGATCCTACTCCAGTGCTTACAGATGAAAAGCTGAGGGATTATATCTCCACTGACGTAGATGCCCCCTCACTGGACAATGTAATCCCGCGGGATAAAATCTCGTATTTCATCAATAATAGAGTATCTTTTAATTATTCCTGTCTTCCACATTGGAATGCTATATATACATTAGATAACGCTCTATGGTCATTGCAAACACAAATAACGACCATCCATCATGTAAATCGAGTAGTCCCGTCCCAAGGGGTCTATTACATAGTCCCACCTCGGAGTCGAGACGAAGAATCCATCATCTTCGGCAAGGTCGAGCGTCATCAAGACCTCTCGCCACTCGAGCCAGAACCAGATGTCGGCAGAATACAACTCTATCGGTACACGGACAAGGCAAAGTACCTCATCCAAAAGATGGGTTACGACCTGAAGAGGAACAAAGTCCTCAACTATGGCAAGGGTCAACGTCTCCCACTCCGGCTTCCAACTCCTAAAGGGAAGCCACAGGACTACTACAACCGGACTCGACGGGGGGTAGGCTATGTCACGCCACCATCAACTCCAGAGAGCTCAGACGTAGAAGAAGTAGAATATTCTCACTCGTCTGAAGCATCAACGTAGGATTCCGATACCAGTATCGGATCTGTCTTCAAGAGAGTGTTGTCAGCCAACATGACATCTGTACAATCTTAAAAAGAAGAAGGCGAAGACCAAGCGCCGGAATTCTTCGAAAAAGAACCCTGGGCTCAACGCCTAGGACAACAATGGGAGTCTCGTTTTGAATTATGTGAACCTCCCACCGAAGACGAAGTCGAGCAGATCGACCTTGGGGATGGATCTTCTTCCAAACCCATCTTCGTCAGCAAAAGCCTGAAAGGAGAAGACCGAGAATCTTTAATCCAGCTGGCTAAAGAGTATATCGACGTCTTCGCCTGGAGCTACAAAGATATGCTAAGACTTGATCCCCAGATCACGATGCATAGGCTAAACATCCTACCTGATGCCAAGCCTATCAAATAACAGCAGCGGCACTTCCGTCCGGACATTATGAATGCCATCGATCAGGAGGTGGACAAGCTCTTGACCAGCGGCTTCATCCGTGAAGAGCAACACCCAGATTGGGTAGCTAACGTCGTCCCCGTCACTAAGAAGAGTGAGAAGATACGAGTCTGTATCGACTTCAGGGACCTCAATTCTACTTGCCCGAAGGACGAATTCTCGCTTCCAATTACTGACGTGATGATCGACAACACATGTGGCTTCGAGCGCATGTCCTTCATGGACAGGTATTCGGGCTACAACCAGATCAAGATGTTCCCCGATGACGCAAAACATACGTCATTCAGGACTCCAAAGGGCATTTTCTGTTACACAGTGATGCCCTTCGGCTTGAAGAACGCTGGTGCAACATACCAACGAGCTATGAGCACCATTTTCCGTCAGCATCTTCGCAAGACAGTCGAATGCTATGTCGACGATATCACAGTCAAGAGCCATCTCAAAGGAGATCACCTGCAAGACCTCAAGACAGTCTTCGACCTCATGCGGGCGCATCAACTCAAGATGAACCCCGCTAAATCCTTTCTGGGGGTTTCTAGCGGAAAGTTCTTGGGCTTCATCATCACGGCGAAAGACATTCATGTCGATACTGAGAAGACCAAAGCCATCCTTGATATGGACCCTCCGAAGAACCTTCGAGAACTGCGGGGCCTACAGGGACGTCTGGCATACATCCGAAGGTTCATAGCAAACCTCTCCGGCAAATGTCAACCCTTCATCCAGCTCATGAAGAAGGGAGTCTCTTACGTCTGGACAGAGGAATGCCAAAAGGCTTTCAACGACATCAAAGCCTACTTGACGAGCCCACCAGTCCTGGTGGCACCCGTCGCCAGCAAACCGTTTCTCCTTTATGTTCGTGCCATGTATCATTCCCTCGGCACTCTGCTGGCTCAGAACAGCGATACAGGTTATGAGCAAGCAATCTACTACCTTAGCCGAACTTTGATCGGGGCCGAACACCGGTACAACCCCGTTGAAAAGGAGTGCTTGGCTCTGGTATTTGCCATCCAAAAGACTAGTCATTATGTCTCGGGGCAGACAATTCATGTCATTTCCCGAGTCAATCCGCTCAGGGTCCTCATGACGAAGCCAGGATCACTGAACTCCCGGTTAGCCACATGGGCGATCTTGCTAACACCATACAACATGGTGTTCGTGCCACAGAAGGCTGTTAAGGGTCAAGCTCTGGCCGACTTCTTAGCTGCACACCCCATCCCAGAGTCCTCAAGGCTCTATGAAGACATCCCGGATGAGGTCCAAGAATCAAACGTCACCGAAGAAGGCTCCGTCTGGCGGATGTTTTTCGATGGCGCTTCAAGAACAGGCCCCAAAGGCCAAATCATCGCAGGAGTGGGGGTGGTATTAGTCTCCCTCGATCAACTGGTCATCCAGCGTGCTTACTCCCTTTTGAAGCCGTGCTCCAACAATGTTGTCGAGTACAACGCGCTCATTATGGGACTCCAGCTAGCACAACAGCTGGGGGTGAATCATCTGGAAACCTACGGTGACTCAAAGCTCGTCGTAAACCAGATCATAGGGCAATACGAGGTTCGCCATGAAGATCTGATCCCCTGTCATGAAGTTGCATTGAACATCATTTCAACCTTCACTGGGTTCTTCATCGAACACGTACCTCGTCTACAAAATCTAGAGGCTGAAGCTCTGGCTGGCCTCGCAGCCTCCTTGGCGGCACCCCTCAGAACTCAACACTACGTCACGGTAGTGGGTCGAGACTTGGTCTGCCCTAAAAACAACCTGAGCTCATAAGTGGCCCACGCCATGTCAACGGGTGCCGGTGTTAACGTCCGAGATTGGAGATTCCCGTTCATCGACTTCGTTGTCTACGGAATTCTTCCAGAGGACCCGAAAGAAGCCGTCTCAGTCAGGAGACGCTCTCTTCGATTCTACTACGATACAGCCACTAAAATACTGTACCGACGCTCCTACGATGGACTTCTCCTTCGATGTTTGTCCAACGAAGAAGCAGTCAAAGCCCTTCGAGAAGCTCACGATGGAACCTGCGGGGCCCATCAACCTGGCCCTAAGTTGCAGGATCGACTGCGACGCATGGGCTACTACTGGCCAACCATGGCCGCTGACGCTGTTGAATATGCTAAGAAGTGCCACGCGTGCCAACTTCACGCAGACTTCATACATACACCGTCAGAACTACTACATCCTACGGTCGCCTCCTAGCCCTTCGAAGCTTGGGGCATGGACATTGTGGGACCGATCACCCCTCCTTCATCAAGAGGATACCGCTTCATCCTAGCAATCACCGACTATTTCTTCAAATGGGTAGAAGCAGTTCCGCTAGCAGAAGTGAAAAGCTCCAGAGTGATCAGCTTCATCAAGCACCACGTTATCTACCGTTTCGGGGTGCCCCGGAGGATCATCCACGACAATGGTCCTCAGTTTATCAGCCACATTTTCAGCAGATTCTGTAATAAGAATCGTATTAAAAACGTAGCATCAACCGCCTACAATCCGGCTGCAAACGGATTAGCAGAGGCATTTAACAAGACTATCACCAGGCTACTCAAAAAGGTCGTATCATCTAACAAACGCGATTGGGACGAAAAGCTTGGCGAATGCCTTTGGGCCTACCGCACAATGGTACGAACCCCAACAGGCAATACACCATTCTCCCTGGTCTACGGGAGCGAAGCGGTACTGCCTCTCGAGATTCAGATACCTTCACTTCGTGTAGCAATCACAAACTAACTCACAGAAGAAGACAATCAACGTCGTCGTCTGCGGAAACTGGAGACACTTGATAAAAAGCGTCTCTTAGCTCAACAACGCATCGAACTCTACCAAGCCCGTATATCACAGGCTTTCAACAAGAAGGTCAAGCAGAGGACTTTCCAGGTTAGCGACCTGGTTCTGGCAGTCAGGAGGCCGATGGTGTTAACTTACAAGACACCAAAAAAGTTTGAACCCAAGTGGAAAGGACCTTTCATTATAGAGACGGTTTACTCAAACGGTGCTTACCACCTCGCCAAACCCAATGGGGACTTGCTCATGATGCCCATCAACGGCAAGTTCCTAAAGAAGTACTACTCTTGACATCTTTTCAGACATGTACTTCCACTCCATAAAATCATACGCCTCCGGAACCTAGCTGTTCCGTGGCATCCTCCAGTAGAAGGACAACCACGTCCACATCACCTCTGAGTTGTTCCCCTACGCCCTACAAGGCGGAATCTTACACCCCATAAGACTATGCTATCCATCATGTTTACCACGTTCACATTACCTCTGAGTAAACATCCCGTACAGGCAACCCCTGCGTTGCCGTACATTGATCGCAGAACTTCCACGTCCACATCACCTCTGAGTAGTTCTGCGTGTCCCCCAGGATCATTCCTACCACGTCCATAACACCTCTACGTAGGATGATTCCACCACTTGAACCCCATATTTGTCACGTCCATATTACCTCTGAGCAAACATGTTGGTTCTTTCAAACTTATTATCTGTACCTAAAAAACCAAGGTGCGCAAAAGATAATAGGTCCACACAAATCATCACGTTTATGACAACAAAAATGAACACATCACAAAAAGTTGCGTACTTCTTTATTTTCTAAAAAAAAGAAAGTAAAGGACTACACTTTCCCCAGCAAGAGTTGCAAAAATACAAAAAGAAGAGGCTACAATCCTTAAGCATCCCCAGGGTTGGCTGAAAGCTCTCTGACTCGGTGTCTCAAGTCTGCCGCACGAGTCTCCACAGTCGCCAGGACTCGACGCTCAGCCTCTTGACGCATCGATTCAACAGCCTCAGCAGAAGTATCGTTCTCATGCTTCTCATCAAACTGTTGTCGCTGCTGAGCCAGGGCAAGAGTCCGCTGAGTGAAAGTTGCTTCTTCCTTTTTGAATGCTACGTGTTTAGCCTGGACACGTTCGGCATCTAACTGGAATTGGGCCCGCTGGTCCTCAAGGCGACGGATCTGGGCGTTGATCTCCGCGATATTAGCGTCCAACGCGGCTCGCATTTCCACTGTCTCCCGCATGGACTGAGACAACCGCTCTACCGCAGCTTCAGTTTCAGCCACTTCGCGCTCCCAGGCACTCACAGTGGCCTGGTAGGAAGAATCAATCTCGACGATCAGCTTCCCCTTCTTTGCGTCTATCAAGACGGAGAGGTCATTTCGCTGGATGCGCTGAAGTTCTGAGAGCCGTTGGTCCAGCTCAACTACCGAAGCCTCCAGGATCTCGGCCATATGATCATGACCTTGGTGAAGACGGATCAGGTCAATATAAGGTATTGCCAGAGTTTTTGCCGTCGCAAAGCTCCCGTTGGCATCCATCACCGCAGATACACCCTTCTGCAGCATTTTGTACACTGCTTCAACGATGAATTTCATATATTCATCTGCGTCCGCCAGCACCTGCGACGTCATAGCAGGAATTGGAGGAGCTACTCCAGTCGGCGGACCGGAAGAAGACCCGCCGACCTCAACCTGCGAGGCTGGAACCTCGGTATCAGTAGGCTCTTCATCAACAGGGGCCTGACTACTAGCCCAAGGAGCTAAGAAAACAGAAGAAGCCGGCACAGGCATCGAGATTGTACCCCAAGTAGAAGGGGCAATAGAGGGTTCCATCACACCCTTATCCTTCCCAAACTCGGAAGTACCACCGACGTCAGCGGCCACCTCTCCAATACCCAACCTGCTATCACCAGCCAATACTTCCCCTGGCAGAACGGGGAGATCAACACTTACCTCCTGACTTGTCCCTGAAGTAAGGACCGCCAGACGAGTCTCTTTATCAAATCCCTCTACAGGGACAGGACTTGTCGCTACCTCCTGATTGGTAGCCACCTCAGCTTCCGCCGCTGAGTCTGGGGTAGGGCTCGGCAATGATGCAGCCGACCTCCCCTCATCATAACAAGGGGGGATCAACCCTCTCCTCTGTTCCAACCATCTCTGTTGCCCCCGCAACAGGCTCTTGCAACTCTGGAGCATCGTCATCCGAAGACGACGAACTCCACTCCATGTCATCACCAGGAAGCCGCGTGTCTGCTAAACCCTAGGCATCCGAAGCCCCCGTTGCGGCCTTCATCATCTCGGAAGCTGCTGCACCCCCAACTTCCCTTCTAACATAATCTGGAGATGCTGGAATCTCCACGACGACAACATCCTCCGGATTCTCCTCCATGGGAGACATCATAGTCGGCGGGATGTGCACTTCAGACGAGCCCGCCATCTCTTTTGGCTTGCTCCCACTCGATTTTGGAGTACGAGGCTTTCTTTTTAGCGGCTCCTACAAAAAAAAGGGAAAGCATTGGTTTCATGAAATGCGGAACCTAAACCAGACTATGTAGGACCTTACCTCTGCAGATGCTGAATCCGATGACACCGTCGGTGACGATGCCTGCTTCTATTTCTTCGACACCGGAGATCCAGCCCCTGTATATGCACGCCGTTTTGATTGATCAACCGAGGGTTCTGCCTGACCCCCTGTGGGCATGGAAGAGACATCCCGATAACCCGCCCCTGGCGGACGGTACGATCGGACTTTCGCCGGCGTGTCCCCGGACACTGCTAACTGAGTGCCTGCGATAAGACTGGTCTCCCTATCATATCCGGGAGGCGCGGCAGCCATAACACAGTAAAATTTGGCGGCCGGGTAAAGAATGGGCGGCCGCGGATCCGGGACGGGCAACGTAAAGTGAGCCCCGGTACATCCGGCATTATAGTAATGGCAAGCCCGTGCACCATCCAACAAACTTCCAGCATACCCCAGAGTGACACTGGGGTTATCCAACATCAACTGAGCATAATCGAATTGCCATGCAAAGCAGCCCGGTAAATACGGTTCCAGGTAGCACCGATTCCTGTTCCGGTACACCAGATGGGATGGTCGGATACTTTGCAACCAGCAGAATCCCTATGGAGGCAGAGCGGTGGCGCCTTCGCCCGAATCCTTTAAGTCTTCATTGGCCTCAAAACCCAGGAAGATTGGACCAACTTTGGTGATCTCCCAACCCTGAAGACGGGATAAAACCTTTCTACAAACAGGGACGCCAGTATGCGACCAGTTCCTCTGGTGAAAATGACGAAGGAATGCATCTCCAGCCTTGTAGTCTTCTTCTGAACCTGGACTCATCATATTGGGATGGTATAAAATTAACCACCCCATCAAATAGTGAAAGGGCAGTTCAGCGTGCGGGAAGTTATTTTTTCGACCTCGGTCATGAATCACATTTCCTGCGAACTCGCGTAAACCTCGCAGCAAGTTACATACCATTGCGGGGTGTAGAGCTAAGCGCCGGCCAAAGACCAACTTCACAGCTGGCAGGATCAAGTGCCGGGTCACTCTCTCTACAGAGTCGGATCCGCCCGAGAAAACGTAATCCCGAAGCCAAACCATAAGATACGCGACCAATACTGCTTTCGACGACATCCGATGAGCAAGATGCCAGAAATAGCTGTAGGAGCGTTCATCAGACTGCTGGTCCTCATTCTCCCGGGGATTCTTCTCATCTAACATGCTCATCTCAGAGAGCACTTCGCTACGAGAGAGCGCTGGCAGAGTGGAGAACTGCGAGGGATCCCCCTTGTCTTGCCTAAAGACGTAATCTCTCCAAGCGGTCACATGAGGCTGTGACCCGCTCTTATCCCTTCTCTGCATATAGTAATGATGACTCGCCACTTCCTTAAAGACGGCCGTCATCTCCTCAGCCTTGTCCCCCAGGACTTGAAACTCTTCGTTGGTCGGAAAGTACTCTTCATAGGGTTCCGATCCCCAAGGGAGCTTTGATACTTCATACATCTCATGAAGTGCGAGCCCTAACTCCCCACCGGAGTAAGAAAGGTCCCGGTATGGATATCAAACATCTCCAAGAGGGCGAGAAACATATACCTGTTAATGTCAACACCTGCCTGGGTAGCACGAATCGCGACAGTCAGCCCAATCTCTCGGAGCTCAGTCCGGAACCGCGATAAAACCTAGAGTGTCAGTTTATCCCATTTGAAAACGTAATGACACCAACCCTCTACCCGAAACTCTCCTTTCGGGTATGAGCGTTCCATCAACAGCATACGATGTGCAAAAGTCAAGGCACTATAAGCAAAAGTATCGAGGGAAACATCACTGTAAATGCTCCCAGGACGTAGAGTCCGCCAGATGAAAGAAGATCCAGACCGCACTGCGGTCAAAGTATCTTTCTGATCGGAGGCAGAATCAATTTTGATGATGCCAGTCACCGCCCCCCTGAGAGGGGGTAAGATCCCAAGACATCCTCCTCTTGGAAGCAAGACGACAGAAGGCCATCAAAGGCTATTGACGTTCAAGTTGCTTAACGGTCATATGCACTCCTTTTGCTGTAAAAAACCAGTCTTCCTTGACCTTCAACATTGTTGCTTCAGTAGAAGTAAGGCAGCCCCAAAACAAGAACTCAGGCTTCAAGAAGGTTACTTTATCAGATGTTGCAGATTTCAAAACACCACGCTCCATCATCCGTTTGAGGAACCCATACTGCTGTTCCCGGATTTGAGTTATTCTCTTGGGATGCTGGTCCAGCATAATAGCGGCTTGAGCAGGGTTTATCACTTCCTCGTTATAATCTACTCCCGTCTGGCAGAGGGCAGCATCCAGGAGCACTTCATTCAAGAGTGGGATAGGCATCGACACTAGCAAAGATTTGAAAAAAATGTTAGAAATAACAAAAGAATCTGAGTCTCATCAAAAGTGCATAGCGCGTCCGAAGCTTCGGCGCATCATCAGGGTGTAAACCCATGCACATCAGCAGTGGAGCTTCGGCACATCATCAGGGTGTAAGCCCATGCACGTCAACAGTGCTTCGGCGCATCATCAGGGTCTAAACCCATGCGCGTCAGCAGTAGAGCCTCGGCGCATCTTCAGGGCTTAAACCCATGCGCGTCGGCGACAAAAACCTCGGCACATCGTCAAAAGACTCAAGGTCTACGTGCGTCGGTGTACGTAAACTCACCAACCACCTCCGGCCGAACTTCGACAGGCCGACGGGGAATATCAGCCGCTGCAGCTTTCACTGGTTCTTTTCCTTTGTCCTTGCCAGCACCGCCGCGAGGAGTCTTGGGAGCCATTCTTTGAGAGAAGAAAAGTTAGGGTTTTTGAAGAAGAACTCTAAAGAAAGCAAAACCAAGGAGAAGAAGAACTCTCTCTCTCTATCTCTCGCCTATTTATAGGGCTTGGTCGCACGCGTGAACCGATGAATGTGTGATCTCAGCCGTCGCCTCGGGTTCTGTGAAAAGATAACCACAAATAAAACCAAAAAGATCATCATTAATCTTTTTTGGTTACCGAGGCATCATCCGAGCAGAGCATGCGCCCTATCACTGATGCGCGGAGTATCTATGTGCCCCAACAAACATGCGCCTCTACCACCATGCTTCTTATTTAAAGTATTCCAAAACGTATCCAAAAGTTTTGAAAACTTTGAAGGGGGTCTTGTAGAAGCATAGAATTTTACAACCAGAAAGCCCATGCGCCAGACTACATGCTCCAGAGCTCGGACAAAGTACTCCACAGCCAAAACAACAAGTATAGACATTGAAAGAGGACTTTTTATTTAACATATAAAAGTCTATTACATGTCTAAAGAAAGACTGTACAAAGAAGAATTTCTACAAAGAAAAGATCCTAAATCTACAGCCAGCAGCCACCATGCGCCCTCAGGCAGGCACAACAATCATCATGCGCCCTCGATCAGGCACATCCCACTATGCGCCCTCAGTAAGGCGCATCCTTTTCAGCAGCTCAGTTATGTGCATCCCAGTTATGTGCATCCCTTCAGCAGCCCAGTTATGTGCCACCCTTCCAGCTAGGTTCACCTGATAAGTACTTCGACTAATGAAGCATTTATTGAGCAGAACGAGGGTGGCAATCAACCCTCTAGCCAAGGAAGGGAAAAGAACCACAAGCCGGCCTGTGGCCAGGAGAGGCTTCAAAAGAGCCTCCAAAGACCAAGGAAGACCGCAATCGAAATGCGGCTAAAGGAGCAGCTTCCAAACCCACCAGAGTGGACAACACCCACTTTGAAGGAAGAAAGAGCCTAGCACCGCCATTTCGATCTACGGCTCTTCCTGCACAACGAAGACGAGGCCCGGGCATCCTTATCTTTGGATGCAACAGGCACCTTCCGTCTGCCTCGGAAGCCCTCGACTCCGGCTTTTGGATGTAACAGTCACCTTCAAGTGCATCAATGAAGACATGGCATCGCATCTTCACCCTCGGGAGCACTTCGTCAACAGAATGAACTCGAGTACACAAGTTCATGTCAGAAAGACGTAAGAGAACGAGAAGCAAACCTTCTCTCCATGCCACTATTTATAGGCCGGATAAATTAAACCCATGCGCCAGGTGGATGGCTCTCCGAATTTCGTGCAATGAATTTGCATTTAATGGATGAACCGGATGCTTCGAATTCAGCCAAATCAAGATGGCTATTTAAAGCACTCGAAGAACGTAACAGTCGCTGCATTAAAGAATGTGTCACGAAGCGGATGCGTCGGCCAGACCGCGTATCACACAGATACGCCCTTCAATATCAAGCGCATCAGCACAGACGCGCCCTTCAGTACCAAGCGCATCACAGAGGATGCGCCCCCATACGTCCCCATACGCCTAGTGGAACGCCAATCGATGCGCCCACTCAGCTGTCCATCGAATGTCAGAAACATTAAATGCTGAACTGACAGAGTTGGCAGCACACCTCCCAAAGTCTGAACAGTTGACAGCTTTTTCAGAAGACGAAGCGTCGGCAACGTCAGCATCATCATTACCTTTACTCCGACGGCTACTGCCACGTGGCCACCCAACCATTCGCATGCGCCTCCGCAGCCATGCGCCCAAATCTGTATGCGCCTCAAAAACCATACGTCTCAGACTTTTTACTGATCCCTAAAGATAGTAGGAAAGTCACCATTAAAGCTCTGCATGCGCCTCAAAAGCCATACGCCTCAGACTGCTCTCTGATCCCGAAAGACATGAGTTAAGTCACTTCTGAAGCCTCGCATGCGCCTCAAAAGCCATGCGCCCTGAATGGTTCGTGACTCCTAAAGGTTACGAGCCAAAGTCTCCTCATGCACCCAATCCTAGGTGCATTCTACCAGATTATTCCCCCCATCAAATCCGAGATCTCTGAGCCTTGAGCCGATGACACGTGTCCTTTGACTCAACTCACCCAAGATTTCTGCAACGGAAAGATCTTTCCCTCTGCTACGTGCCGGTTCACAATAGCAGTATGAAGAGTTCAACCCCTCGATCAGGGCGCATCGTCCATGTGCCTCCATCAGCAATCACCACGTGGCGTCCCCACGCACCAGCGCATCCTACATACGTACATGAGCAGCCAGCCTACAAAACTATAAATAGAGGGGTCATTTCCTTCTCACGGACAGACAGAAAAAGGTACAGAATATCCAACGAACGAACATATCACCAGAGAGGCAGATACAGACACTCAACGTCTTCCTCCTCTCAGCAAGCTCCAGCACCCAGAGCATTCCAGACCTTTAGAGAATCGATAACCGTCGTCAGTTCGTCAACGGAGTCAACGCATTACCACTCGCTCCATCGGCACAAGAAATCCAGATAAACAAAAGTGTACTCCTAGGACTACATCTAAGTCCTATATTGTAACACTATTCTGTTTGTATTGAAATTTGCAATCAAAGATTTTTAATGGCAAACAGAGGCAATTTGAAGCACGATTTGGAGGTAAGGAAAACATTCCCGTATTCTTCTGCCTTTGTGTAAGACGTTGTCGGAGATCAGTTACAACCACAGGACGAGAAAAAGTCGGAGGAACATATTCTTTAATGATGTTAGGAACATGTCTTCTATTCTTCAGGTGTTTAGTTCCTTGAGTGTACAAAGATGCACTCAACTCATTAGCATAGGTAGATGGGTCTTTCTTTTCAAACTTTGGCTTTTGGTGCAGATTGGCCCTTGGCATAGGGTTCTTGCATTTTGCCAAAGTTGATATTGCTTGACGCCTATTAAGATAAATGCATAAATCTGAAAATTTCGTTCCCGGTGTCTCTGTTTGTGATACCTTCAATTTTCCTTGCTTGGATCTTGAAATTTGCAAGGTAGGAAGGTCTTGACCAGACCCCATAGGGGTAGGCAAGATACCTCTCTGATCAGTATTCTTTCCGGTATCAGAGATTCAAGGACCTCTGTTTACAGGAATAGAATCTGATACATCTTCCTCTAGTCATAGACCAGGGAAGTTTGAGGAAAGACCAAAGGGTGCTTTCCTTTATTTTGAACAGGGTTAGCTAAGAAGCGTTTCCCTTTGTTCTGTTGTGCGTCCATTTTAGGCGTAGGTTTTGCCAATTGAGGAAATGTCATAGGACTTTTTCCTTTGTGCTGTCTAGTGTTGGCATTAGGACATGAATTCTCTAAGTTCAGAACTTGAGAATTGGAAGGGGGAATAGCCAAAAGACTAGTTCCCTTGAGTTGCGTCGGAGTAGCAGATTGCTTGGGTTGCAGTCCTACGGACTATTGGTGGTGCCTTGGCAGCAACATTAGTAGACTGTACCTCGATAGTAGCTTGGACTGACTGCGTCTTGGCAGCAAAGATAGTAGTAGGCTGCGCATGGGCAACAGAGTGAACAGATTGCGCCATAGCGATAGAGACAGGTTGTACTGGAGCCACTGAGGCGGATTGTACCTTGGTCATTGAGCACTCAAGTTGCGCCTGGGCAACAGCGACTGTGGGAGATTTAAGAGTCCACGCAGTCCTGTTCTTGGCGATAGCCACGGTACGCTTGTTGCTCTTGGTGTTGATCATATTCTCGTAGGCTGTCTAGTTGACTTGAACAACCAGAGTCTTCTGCGTCTTACCGATTGACGTAATATCACATTGAGTTGTCACTTTCTCGTCGGAGGAGAAAGTCGTCCCCAGCAGAGTCGCCATTTTATTTGCAAAAAACAAAAGAATAATTTGTTTTTATTCTAAACTTGTAAAAGAGTACAAAGTGCAATAAATTCTGGGATAGTACAACTTTAGGAATCTGATCAGAAGACGATCACTTTATCCCTTGGACTATGTGAACTTGAAGACAGTAGCCTCTGGAGAATGCAGCAGCAATTTTGCTAGAGTTCTTGATCTCTGTCCCTTATGATCATTGGAAACTCTATTCATAGATTTTAGAAAATAATTGTTTTAGCAGTTATTCTAATGTGCGCGAGGCTGGATTGCGCCATACTGGATTGCACCAACCTCATGTTGTGCCAACTTTCATTCAGTTGTCAATCGTGTACTAACTGTATTTAGACGCGTGGCATCATATGATTGAGATGTGCGTGGTCGTGTACAGGATAGTAGACACGTCTTGAGAGATTAGTGGCATGTGCGCCACGTCATCTTGCTTTAGAATGTAAGTTGTCTCAACTTTATCAGGTTGTGCGAGCTTCAGTCAACAAGTCAAACTGCGCTTGATTTGAGCTGCGCCTATACACGTGGCAGTTTCTGATCAAAAGTTGTTCAGGTTGCGCCCAGGTGCAACTAAGGATTTTGTTTAGATTGCGTCTGGGCGCAACTCACGTAGTGTACAGGACAGCTGTCCACCAACTTTTCCTTGAGCGGCACAATTCACGGGATTCGAAGAGATTTTCCTCGTTCACTGTTGTGTTAGTCGTCAGTATGGTCATGTAATGATGATCATTAAGTGTCAGATGCCACGTAGGTTTTGGCACAAAAAGACTGGGCACAGTCTGATATTGGGCGCAATCTGATCAGTAGCGCAGTCTGTTCTCTGAGCTTCATGTCAGTGGCGCAACTTGATTTTTGAGGCGCAACTTGATCACTGATCAGTATATTGAAGGCGCAACTTGATTTTTAGGCTCTACATATATTCCTTTATATCCAAAGCTAGTTATATCTATAGTTTATAACTATCATATTTATAAAATTTTAATGATAATAAAACCTATAATCCATATACATAGGAATATATATTTAACCTTTCAATAAAATTTAACTAAAAATAATAACATTCTCTAAAAGTATTTTCTTAGTAAATTATTTAATATATATTATAACAATATTCTAATATCTAATATTTATTCATGGCAAGTATGCATATATTACATATATTTCACAAAGAATAATAACAATAATAACAACATCTCTATATACTAAATTCACACTTACCTGTATATACACATATTAATCAAGAAAAATCTTATAATAAGAATCTTTATATATATACTAAATATTTATACACTAGTATTTATAAAGTATGTCATAAATTAAAAAAAAATATCATTTGAATATACAATAATATTGATATCTATATTGTATACATATAAATTACTTAGAAAAATATATTTATTAGATCATTAAAATAAAGTACGACATATACACATAAAATATATATCTATATGGATGTCTTTGGACACACTACATGACTACATGGACTTGGGTTTGGTTCGGGTCAAGTCCGAGCGAGTTTGGTACAACCGGGCCTCCTAAAAAGTCAAAAGTCTTAGTAAATGACTAATTAAATCATTTATAGGGGTCGACTCACAACTTTGACTAGTTTTTCTAGTTTGGACATAGCTATGGCTAGGCCTTCCCTAGCATGGCTAATACATTAGTCAAAGCACACGACTACACCCTCCGTGCCATAACTTCTAGTCGATATGCATCTCAAACTTAACCATGACTAAGGCCATATATATATATATATATATATATATATATATATATATATATATATATATATATATATATATATATATATATATATATATATATATATAGTATTTAGGCTTTTATAAATATAAACATATATATATACAAAATTGTATATAAATCTATTTGGCCCAAATAAATTCAATTTTCCAAGTCATGGCAACCTATCATGTCTCTACCAAGTGGTTTTGTCTAGGTTAGGGTCTAAATGTATTTTCTAGTCAAATATAACTCAAAAAGTCAACCAATGAGTCTCTTGTGCCACTCACAAATAAATAGCACATAAAAACTCAATTGAGTGGCACACCCTTGGTATATATGTCGTAAGCTTAAAATAGGTCAAAATCATATATTGGACCGAATGGTATTGATCTAGGTCGAGTCCCGAACTCAAGTTGGAAGTTACGTCTAGAATTATGGTAAACGGTCAAATGGCCTAAATTGATCCAAAGTTGTGTGAAGTCAAAATAATGTTATGGGACAAATTTGGATGGGACATGATATATCAAATTGAAGATGTACTTGTCTACTTCAAAACTCATGAAGGACATTTTGAAAGATTGGCATTTCTTGTGCTCCAAAAATTAAAGCTACATAAACGTACATCTATAGTCATAATTAAAGTTAAAATATAATCTAATAAATCAAAATTATATAAAATAAATATAAAAACTTATTTTCAAAAATTAGAGTGCTTACAATCTACCCACCTTAAAAATAATTTTGTCTCCGAAATTAAAATACGGCTCACTAACGGAGAACTATGCTAGCGTAATTAGGAATAGTTCAAGGGATACGCTAGGTCACTATGGTGTCTCCTAATAACTCAAGTAATAATCAATAATAAACAATTTGGTCTTGTAACATCTCTATCGTAAAACTTAGATGGTTATTCTCTTTGTTTAAAGAAGTGGCGAGTTTGATGAAAGGGTTTTTGAGATGAACTCAGCTGACTATGGGCAGAGTTGTCCCTATTCATGCAGCATGCTAGCTGTGTTTTGCCTCGAGACGACATTGAGTGCCAATGTTGAATATATGATCTTAGATTGATTGCCATTCTGAACCATGTTCAATCAACGCCTAGGGGCTGTATAGAGGAACGAAGCTTTTCTTGGCCTACATTGTATGTGTAGGGGAGCGACGTTTTTCTTAGCATACATTGTATGTGCAGAGGAGTGCTGCTTTTTTGGCATACATTATATGCTGCGCTTTTCTTGGCATACATTGTATGCGCTGTAGGTAGATAGATTATTTGTGTAATCATGAATGAGAAATCTGTAATAGACTTCCATTGTATGACTATCAATGAAAAGCATCTATTTTATGCATTTTTTCTAAATTGGGTACTGCATTTTTTTTAATACTGCCTTGTTTATCTGTCTGTAGAAATTTAATGTGTACAGCAGTTATTGTCTACATAGGGTTGCGCTTCATAACTCTGTTCTTATTTGCCTATAGTATTCTTTGTAATTTTTCATGCTTCTATAAGACCTCTTTTAAAGTTTTTAAACTTGGATAAGTTTGAAATACTTCAAAAAGAAGCATAAGTTGACACGTAGACAAGAAATGTTCAGCACTTGGCTCAGACAGGCTGTCATTATTAAGACGTAGATAGCCGTCAGCATTAAATACAGAATAGCAGTCATCACTAATAATAATGACTCTGATTTTATTCCACCACCGCATGCATTTCAAAACGTCTCCACGGACCCAAAGCATTTATTGATCTCATCTGTTCACACATGGCTTCTCCCTATATATAGGAGCTTTTGGAGAAAAAACTTTACTGTGTTTATTTTCTCCGACTTTTCTAAAAAAAACTTATTTTTTTCCTCAAGCCAAACCCTAGTTTTCTTCCTATGGTCCACAAGACTCTAAGGCTTCCCAAGGCGCTTAAGGCCCCTAAGGCTAGTGCTGCGGGTGCTAGCAAGGCTAAAGAAAAGAAGTCGACGACAGAAGCCACCGCCCCGACGCAATCCCCGTCGTGGATGATTACATGCAACTCGATGTGCAAAAAGCTGTTGCGGGTAGGCTCTCTATCTTTTTTCTAAGAGGGATGACCTGAGATAGGTGATTGTGCATGAGTGCTTGCTTTTGAAGCAGCTCTTCAAATATGCACAAATACTCTATTTGCTAATGTGCATGGGCATCACTTGTCGAAGTGATGCCTAGAAGATGTGTTGATGCTCCTTTGCTGATGTGCATGGGCACTATTTTTTAAAATAGTATCTAAAAAATGTGCTAATTTATGCCGATGCGCATGGTCACTGAAAAAGTACATGCAATGAAGCTCGCTTGCGGATGCGCATGGCCACTGAACAGTGCCAACGCTAAAGTTTTGCTTGCTGATGTGCATGACCACTGAACGGTGCCTGTGCTGAAGCTTTTCTTACTGGCGCGCATGTCCACTGAATAGTGCATGCGCATGGTCAAGCTTTGCTTGCTGATACGCATGGCCACTGAACAATGCCTGTGCTGAAGCTTTGCTTGCTAATGCACATGGCTACTGAACAGTGCCTGTACTGAAGCTTTGCTTGCTGATGCGCATGTCTACTAAAATAGTCCTGCATTGAAGCTTTACTTTTCTTTTCTTTGCAAATGTCTTTAGACATCTTCTAACTTTTTTACTTTTTACCCTTTTGTGCAGTCTCTATGGTTATCCCCAGATTCTACGAGATTCTCTTCGAATCATCTGTTTGTGCTCTGGATGTGAACTTTGATGCAGAGGTGGTTAACCCTGTTAAGGATTTAATCGCTCGAGACCAACCTCCTAGGCGGCTGGCCATGATTGACCTCCAATACTACGCTTTCAGCATATGATGGACCGAGATAAATTCTCGACCGAGTATGATGCTGATGCTGAGCTGCTGAAGCCATAATTCTTGTTTAGTAACAAGTTGGTCTCCAGCAATACACGGATCATGAAAATTAAGAAAGAGTAGTATTTTGCCAACTACAACCTTAGTCTATATGTTCCACCGACCGATCGACAACTTTCGCTTTCGATCTTTGCGTGTTTGGCGGAAAGGTGACATATAGACTGGGATCTGACCCCTACTTAAGGAGGGGTGCTGGCAGGTCATTTCAAATTGGACTCCAGCTCTAACAAGAAAAATGTTTTTACGTATGTCCATGATGGGCCGTCTTACACTGAAGGTATTATGTCCGGGGCACCGATACAACAATTTAAGCCTGAACACTGATCCTTTTGGGGCTTCCATTTTTGCCAACTAGCTCATTACGAAGGAAATCTCGTACCCGAAAGGAGCTTTTCGAGTTAAAGGTTGGGTCCACCTTGATTCCAAGGGCGTAACTTGACCTTTTGGATATTGCCTAAGTACTAGACTGAGTTGAAACAAATAGGCCTGTACTATGCCGTCAGAGCCACTGAGTATGGAATGGAAATCAACCAGACTATGTTTCTTGCTCTGCTGGAGATGTATAACTACTACACTAGGACGTTCTATACTCCTGGAGGAGAGAGGGATGGCTCTCTACAAGTTGTTTGCTATCTCGAAACTATCCTGGGTTAATGAGCCATATGAGGAGTATACCCCTTGTAATAGGGAATTTGTAGGGCTAGAAACACAAAATTTTGAGATGATGGAGATATACAAAGAGTTGTTGTGTCACCATCAAGTATGCCAGCGCCAGGATGCTCATAAAACCCATCCTTACGTTTTTGCCTGGAGGAATTACGTCTTTATCGAGCATCCCGTCGGACCAAAACAAATCAAATTTACTACTCATTGGGAACCTACACCCATAGAAGTTGATGCACTGATGGCAGTAGTGGAAGAGGGGAGCTGTCACAACCTGTACCTGATGTAGGGGCACAAGTGTGTGTCAACGCTCGGCTTACGCCGTAGCATCGGTGGTAGAACGCTGTCTAGGTTTACTAAACTAACAAGCAATATAAATATCATGACCTGTCGAGATGTTCAACTCCAAACGGAGGACAAGTAATGACAATATATCCATTCTCAATCACAATACTATAAATAAGATAGAATGGTACAAAAATATAAAGACAACAAGATATGAAATATCCAAAAATCTAACATAAAAATATTACAAGTCCAGATGAGTCTACTAGTTATCTAACACAGAATAAGTCTCAAATAATACACAGACCAAGAGTCTAACAAGAGACAAATCCAACACACATCTATTCTAACAGAGTCCCTAATAAGCCTCTTCTGCCTGAGCTATAAATCCTACTGAAACAGAGTCTCCTGACCCACGCCTACTATATCCCATGGCCGTAAAGGAAAGGGCAACCGACAACTAAAAAATACTATCCAGTCAGGATTGGAATGAGCACATCACTAACAACTGTTCCAGTTAATTGACAAAAACTATAAAACTATAAAACTATAAATAGATTATACGATAAATGATGATGAATAGAGCTACCAATATTAAAACATAATCTAGCAATAGGTACTATAAAGAATAAAAGATGTGAAGAGCACAATATACAGGAATGGAAATAAATAGACATAACATATAAGTATAGTCCGAGAATATGAGGTGGAACAATAAATACTATAAGCTCTATGTGTTTGAAATACTAGTTTTGAGATGTGATCGGCTTAGAAACTTGTACAATAGCTAGGTGGCCTGGTTAATCATGCGTGATTTGTACGATTAACACTTATAATGTTTATAATTACAATAAGGATTTGATCACATCTCTTACTAGAATTTCCTTCGCCCCAACTAGTACAGTGAATCCAATCATGACACCTTACGATACACGAGCAATATTTTATGATACTGTCGTATGCAATGTCTAATAAACATGTCTTGTATGATGTCAATATAATAACCATAATAACATCTCATGATGGGATCCAAAAATACCGATATGAGTGACCAACGTGTCGAGAATCAAATATAGCATCGCTAAATACGAGAATCATAGTAGAAATCAAATAAGGAAACTATCAGAGAATGTATTCGTCTGGAATCTGGTGTGAAATATCAGCGACGTCCGATACAGCGCCTCGAAGACCTAAATATGGAATGTGGTATCAATATCATGTTTGAAATTGAAAACAAGTCACAATAGTCCAATTCTAGGTCAAATGGTCAATTCTAGGTTAAACTGTCAAACCAAGTCAACACTAAGTCAAACCAGTCAAACTTGGCCAACCTTGGCTATCAACTAGTCATATCTAACTAACCTAGCTATCTACTCTAATATCTACAATATAAGATACTAGGATACCCTATATGTCATATGTCCTATATGTTATCCAATACCACAAATTCCTATATATTACATACCCACACTCGACCAAGTGTTTAACCCATGTATCAGGAATACATTTTCCCCTTTACACAATATGCATATTAGTAGGCTAATACATATAGGTATATAACACTAAGCATGAAGAGTTATATATATATATATATATATATATATATATATATATATATATATATATATATATATAGTCAGGCCCCACGCTGCTAGTAGCTCTCGAAATTACGATCTTTCTTGGGCTTCAAGCCCAACTCATGCTCTACCTTGCGTACCTCTGCAAGGATCTCCGCGTATGTCTCATAGAAGGAAGGAATAAAGGATCTTCACTTCCTAAGTCAAACCTTCCATCAAACTCTTGTCCTAATATCTGGGTCCTGCACCATATACTCTGTATATCGGCTCAACCTGTCGAACTCAACCGCATACTCCTCAACCGATATGCCTTCCTGTTGGAGGTTCTAGAAATGTCTGGCCAAGTCCAGCCTGTCGGTAGGAGAAAAGAACGTCTTCTTGAAGTGGTCCTTGAATTTGGCCCAGGAATGACCCTCTCCAGCAAGAGTCGGCTCATTCCTGAACCAGGTACGAACGATATCAATCAGTTGTAGCCCTACTGCCTCAATCTTCAAGTCCTAAGCAAGGTAAGACACCCTCATAAGTCACTCGATATCTTCGAGCCTGTCATCAGCGTAGACGATGCCCTTCATCCCCCTGAAGTATTAGGGTCCCAACTTCTTAAAATTCTGGATGTTCCCCTGCCTAAGCTAGGCATCCTGCTGCTGGGCTGGAGCTCCCCACTCTACTGCAGCTAGAGCGATCTGATGGGTGCTCTCCATGCCCTGATGCATCGTGTCTGACTGCCTCTGGTGCGCCTCACTACGCCCTCTGCGCCTCTAGCATCTCTCTAAAGAAGGCAAACATCTGCCCTTTCTCAGTAGGTACGGGAGGCGAAGGAGAAAGATCTCCCTAAACAGAGGGAGGAGTCCACTACGTAGGAGGAGGAAGAACACCAATGGCAGCTCTTGTTGTAGCTCCTGGTACTGTGTTAAGAGAAAATGTAGAGACCTTGGGAATGGTCCTCGTAACTGGCGGAGGAGCACCCCCGAATGCAGTTGCTGAGACTTCGACTGCAGTGGACACAACGGGATCAGGCCCGCAGGATGTAGCAGATCTTTCAGTATCAGCCAGCCCCGATCGCTGTGACCTAGTCTTAGGAGGCATCCTGAAGACAGATCGAAAGAAGGAAGTCAATATGGCAAAAGATATCAAAGGAGGACAGTTAGAGTGTAAGAATCAATATCGAAAAGGACAATTGCATAGAACAATAAATTGGAAGTTTTTTTCTATTTGTGATTGAGTATCCTTAGCCTATAGCCTATATCCTATGTATATACAACAGGCTCATAACAGCACATTAAGTCGAGAGCCACTATGATATTATAATAATTGCGACTTCTGACCTGCATGGGCCACCACTAAAAATATGTCTCGAACTGCACCCGATGTAGGGACACAAGTGCTTGACAGCACCCAGCCTACGCTGCAGCATCGACGGTAGAACGCTGTCTAGGCTTACTAAACTAATAAATAATATAAATATCATAACCTGTTGAGATGGTCAACTCCAAACGGAGGACAAGTAATGACAATATATTCATATTCAATCAAAATACTATAAATAAGATAAATGGTACGAAAAGATAAGGATAATAAGATACAAAATATCCAGAAAATCTAACATAAAAATATTACATGTCCAGATGAGTCTAGAGTTATCTAACGCAAAATAAGTCTCAAATAATACACAAACCAAGAGTCTAACTAGAGACAAATCCAACGCAAATCTATCCTAACAGAATTCTAACAAGCCTCTTCAGCCTGAGCTATAAATCCTACTGAAACAGAGTCTCCAGACCCACACCTACTACATCCTATGGCCGTAACGGTTAGGACAACCGTCATCTAAAAAATATTATCAAGTCAGGATTGGAGCGAGCACACCACTAACAGCAATTCCAGTTAATTGACAAAAACTATAAAACTGTAAGTAGAGAGTACGATTAATGATGAAGAATAGAGCTACCAATATAAAAATGTAATCTAGCAATAGGTACTATGAAGAATAAAAGATATGAAGAGCACAATATACAAGAATAGAAATAAACAGGCAGAACATATAAGTATATTCCAAGAATATGAGGTAGAATAATAAATACTATAAGCTCTATGTGTTTGAAATACTAGTTTCGAGATGTGATCGGCTTGGGAACTTGTACAATAGCTAGGTGGCCTGGTTAATCATGCGTGAGTTGTTCGATTAACACTTACAATGCTTATAATTACAATTGGGATTTGATCACATCTCTTACTAGAATTTCTTCCACCCCAACTAGTATAGTGAATCCAACCATGATATGTTACGATACACGAAAAATATTTTATGATACCATCATGTACAATCACTACAAGAAAAAACCCTTTTTACAACACCTACAACACTTTCTAAAAACGTTATTAAAAAGGGGGTCTTCTACAACCTTTATAGTAAAAACATTATAAAATACAAGTACAAACAACGTTTTATATTCAAACGTTAAGGCTTCTACAATGGTCATTCACAAAAGTTGTGTACTACTGTCTTCAACAACATTTTATTAACATTGTAATATTTATTAATTTTGACAACAATTATGTAAAGTTGTCATAGTTATTTATTTTGACAATGTACTTAAAATATTGTAAAAATGTCATATTCAACAACGTTTATCAAATGTTGCAGTTTGTTTATATTTTACAATGTTTGTTTGATGTTGTAAAATTAATTTTATTTTACCACTTTATATAAATGTTGTGTATGTCATATCATTTTACAATGTTTAAGAAACATTGTAAAATGGTTATATCTAACAACTTTTATAAAATATTGTAAAAAGATGTGTATTTCACAACGTTTAGACAATGTTATAAATTTATATTTAGAATATTTATAGGATGATAAATGTTGGTCTTATTAGGTCGATACCTCAATTGGTAGCATCTCAAGATTAAATGGATATGTCATGTGCTGAAACCCATCCCTTTCACGGCTTTGAAAGACAATCATAATATATTAATAGCTTCTTGCTCATTCTAATATTTATTCTTGTAAAAAAATCTGACTCCTCAACCTCTATTTTACTCTATAAAATGCTGCTTTAGCTTGCATTATGGCATATATTAAAATAATGAATCATTAAAAATATCTAACAACTATTCAAATTTCTAAAGTTTAATTATTGAGATAAATAAGTTTTCTTCATTTACATGCTTTTACAACTTACTATACTTTTACACCCTTGATGATTGGCTTTTTATTCAATTATATTTGCTGAACTGACTGGGAAAGAGACTCCGAACATCACAATCAGTTAGTATTGGTAGCGACGATATCAGATTAGGAAAAGCCAAAATATATCGATATCAGTCGTATCGTATCTGTATCGGCCTACACTTCAAATTATAGGTTAAATGATTTCAAGTCTAAGATGGAGGGTTGATCCCCACTTGACCAGCCTAAGGGTTGTCTTTTAATCTTGGCAAACACTGATGTTCTTGATTGATATTCTCAACTTTCTTCTTACTATACTAAGTACCGATTGATGGCTCTCCTAAAAGCATGGGGACCAACCTATTTCAGAGGAATTATATAGAGGAAGCAGTATTGATGCCCCTAAAACTTGAAGTAGATTGGTGGATCATTTCCAAATTAATCCATGCAAAAAAACTTCATCTTTTTCAGGATACGTCTGTTAAAGAACATTTAATTTATGAGATGCTTGACATGTGTGAACTGATTACCATCGTACATATATTATATATTTATGGTATAAACTTGTCTATTGGTTATCTTTGTTGATGGAATGCAGAAAATGTGCTCAAGTAATTCAGAAAATTTATTCCTTTACATCTTTTCATACACCAGATGTATAATTTTTTGGAATACATAGGTCATTCTACATAGGGAAACTTTTGTAGGGCTTCTTCACAACATTAAATCACAATGTTAACTTTTGAAATGGCAAAGCTATAAAGCTCTTTGACTGAGAGGATCAACTTAAGAAGGAAGTATGTGATCCGAAAAAAATAAAACATTATATTGTTAAATATATTTTTATGTTTCTATTATAGTTTGTTCCTGGATCTCGATCCTAAGTTGGTTCAAGAATTAAGTATTGATATTAGCAGACATACAAGTTACTATGCAAATATCTTACTCCCTATAAAGTGTATACAATGATTAGTGATTTCAATCCTATCAGTTTGCACAATTTCATTTTTTAGTCCCTGTTAAGATCTTACAAGTGAATCAACTGAATTATATCATGAATTTATTTAGATTGTTTAAAATATATATATATATATATATATATATATATATATATATATATATATATATATATATATATATATATATATATAATTTGAATCTTTGATATATATTTAATTAGATAATACCATTTAATAGTTTAAATATAACTTAAGACTTGAATATATTTTAGAATTGGTTATTTGTTTAAATTAAATTTTATGTTTTTTATCAGCTAAGAGAGAAGATAACGTACATTACAGTTAATTTTTTTTTAATTTGTATATATTAATTATTGTTAATATATTAATACGATTTATTTTTGATTATTTTTGAGTCATATTATTGTATATAGATAAAAGTTTAATTATTGATAATATATTAATACGATTTATTTTTGAGTATTTTTGAGTCATATTATTGTATATATATATATATATATATATATATATATATATATATATATATATATATATATATATATATATATATATATATATATTTGAGTCATATTATATGGTAGTTAATTTTTTTAATTTATAGATATTAACTATAATTAATATATAACGGCTTATTTTTGAGCAGTTTCTAAGTAGTATTATAATATAATTATTTGTGTATCAATCGGAATCCAAATTCAAATCCAAATCCAAATTCAAAATCGAACACATCCAATCCTATATTATGTACAAGCCTTGTGAGCTTTATTTGGAAATTGACAAAGTCAACTTTTAAGCAAATCTTATACAACCCCCTCTCCCTACATACCCCCACCCTAATTATTTCAACTGGGTTCCATCCGTTCCCTTCTCCCCACCCCCAAATCCTCAAAATTGCAATCCCGTTCCCCTTATTCCCCGCCCTCCAAATTTTTTTTTTCAACTCAGATCTCTTTCTCCCGCGCGTAACTTCCCCCCTTCCCCATCCCATTTTTTTTCGTACGCCCGCCCTTTTTCTCCCATGCATATATGCCGTGCCCTATTTCTCTCCCTCACATCTTTTTTTTTTCTCCTACTGGATTACAGGTAACTTGTCTTATTAATTATGTATTCTTTTTATTTAGGATTTTATGGTGATTTTCAATTTGTGGGAAATTATTTAGAGTTTTACAAGTGATTTTTTTTGTTTCTACAGGCCTCTAGAGAAATCCACAGTAGCTTTCATACTTGGGTAAGTTATATTTTTAATTTTGAACTTTCATTCAGTGTAGTAGCTTTCATATTTGTACTTTTTCTATGCAAGTTTTTGTATTTTATAGTTTCTTATAGTACATTAGGAGATGCTAAGTCATACTGTTTATAGTTTGGGTGTAGTTTTTTTAATTGGTGTTTGTGCTATTTTCCAAAAACTTTTAATTTTATAAACTTGGTGTAATTTTTAATGAGATGGCTATGGTTTTTATTTTTTATTTTTGGTTATAGAGATTTAATTATTGCTGCTCTTTTTGTGCATGTTTTTTATTTTTATTGTAAATTTGATTATTGCTAAGTCATACTGTTTAGATTTAATTATTGTTACTCTTTATGTTTCTTATACCATTCTTCTTAGATTGTAAATTTGTTCCCGATACATATCAAACAAATTAAATAAGTTAATCCAAGTCTACTAAAAATTATGACAACTTTCATATCAATCAAGCATAGCTTGAAAACTACAAGATCAGAATGTTCTTGAAAACTACACTATGAGATTGACAATATAGCTAGAAAATTACAAATTCACTACGATAATCAGGTTGACAGGGAATCGAGTCTTCTTTTGAGTATAAAAGCACCAATGTTTTCTAAGTACAAGAACATCACAAGAACAACAATATCTGGTACATGGGAAACAAATATTGTTCATATATTAAGATAGCCTATAAATGCAAACCAAAATCTGTGTTACTCTTTTTTACCCTTTCTCAAGATAAAAGAGGAGGTAAAATAATTTGACATATATAGTTTGGTTTTCGTACCTAGGATAGAATGCAGTAGGTGGTACCTCTCTAAAGCTCGATCCACTTCATGCTATGTCCCCGATAAATCAGACCTTTATTGGTATATATACCGAATATGGTATATATACCTAAAGAAATAATGGCTCGACTTGTGAATTGTTGTATACTATAAATTGAAACAACAACAACAATGTAGATTCCCATAAAGATAATTGGCTTGAAAGAGCATATAGTCACATAGTTTAATTACCAGTATCAAGATTGTCGAGGATGATATCTTCACCAAATCTGGATTGAGTCCATAGTTTAATTACTTGCTTATCATATTTATTTGGTAAATAGGGAAGGGTATTAGCAGGTAGTCGTATTTATTTGCTATATCATATTTACTTGCTATATCATATATTGTGATGACCACTAGAATCAATGTCAAGTCTTTTCCTGCATAGAGAGACTTCTATTCTTAATCGAAAAAGATATGATAGGAATCGGTACAAAAGATATGCAATAGAGAGACTTCTGTTCTGAAAACTGAAATAGAAGTTTTGTGAAATAGAAATAGAAGTTTTGTCAGTAGATCATTCTCATTTTTAATTTGGCTCGTGTTCTCCCTATCTGCTATATCTCGACCTACATATCTCCTTTTAACCCGATCTAAGTTTGCATATAAATTACATTTATAGGGCTTCATTTCATGTATTTATATTTATACAATTGTCATACATGCATACTTCTTTCCGGTAGTTTTGATCCACCTACTATTGAATGGATTTTAACTCAAAATGCAACATAATTCACAATTTTGTCTTTTTTCTTTTCCTTTACAGAAGTAATAGACTGATAGGAAAAAA
The DNA here is from genome assembly GCA_029216955.1 of Iris pallida. Lineage (NCBI taxonomy): Eukaryota > Viridiplantae > Streptophyta > Magnoliopsida > Asparagales > Iridaceae > Iris > Iris pallida. The sequence goes on from JANAVB010028197.1 coordinate 2,020,678, forward strand.
AATGCATCATTCTTGTGATGGATAAGGCTTGGGTTCATCTGCCAAGGTTAAATTTGACATTAACATCATAATTTTTATATTATATTATTGTCTATTTTTCAATATTAGGCTATCCTTTTTAAAAATATATTTCTTTAGGCAGAGTCACTAACGAGTACAAAGAAGGAGCATCAAATTTTGTTAAAAATGCTATAAATATAATGAAGTTCTTAGAAAGTCAAATCTTGCAAAAGATAATCTCAGAAACAAGGAACAACTTGAGAATATTAGTTGTCCATGTACAAAGTGTCGGAACACATGTGCTAACCTACCTGGTCATATTGTGTTTGAGCACTTAGTGTGTAACGGCATGGATCCTTCTTACACTACTTGGGTTTTGCATGGAGAACGTTCTACTGTTCATGGAGATGAATTATTTTCTGATACATATAGGATGTTTCTAGACGCACATAATGAAATTATTCTAGATGATAGAAATGAAACACAAGAGGTCAATGTTCTAGATGATGCTGAAACTCCTTTATATCCGGGTTGTACTAAGTCTACAAAGATTTCTGCTACAATAGCTTTATACAAGATCAAAACTATGAATGGATTATCAACTAGTAGTTTTAACGAACTTCTAACCACAATTAGTGGTATGCTACCTGATGCGAATGTGCTTCCAAAAAGCAACTATGAAACAAAAAAGTTGTTGAAGTCTTTTGATCTCAATTACGAAAAAATACATGCTTGTGAGAATGATTGTTGTCTGTTTAGAAAAGAATTCTCCGATCTGGATGCTTGTCCAAAATGTGGCTCTTCAAGGTATAAAAAAGATGACAATGAGAATAGGAAAAGGGTGCCAGTGAAGGTGCTTAGATATTTTCCAATAATACCTAGACTTAAAAGGATGTTTAGATCTCAAGATATAGCAGGACAACTGAGATGGCATGACACAAATAAAAGCACAGATGGCAAACTAAGACACCCAGTTGATTCTTTAGCTTGGAAGACAATTGACAGAAAGTGGCCTAATTTTGCTTTCGATTCTAGAAATTTGAGATTTGGACTTGCAGCCGATGGATTTAATCCATTTTCTGATCTTAGCTCCACGTATAGTTGTTGGCCGGTCATGCTTGTTACATACAACCTTCCTCCATGGTTATGCATGAAAAAAGAGGACCTAATGTTATCTTTATTAGTTCCAGGTCCAAAGCAACCAGGTAATGACATTGATGTATACTTGGAACTACTTGTAGATGATTTAAAAGAGCTATGGAATAATGGAGTGGAGGTATATGATGTATTCAGTAAGTCCATGTTCAAGCTTAATGCTATCTTGATGTGGACTATTAACGATTTTTCCGCTTACGGTAATTTGGCTGGTTGTACCACAAAAGGAAGGGCAGCTTGTTCTATTTGTGGTGTTAATACATTATATGACTGGTTACCATTTAGTAGTAAATGCGTATACATGCATCACAGGAGATTCCTTCCTCCAAACCACCATTTTCGTAAAAAAAGAGTTGGTTTAATGGTAAAAATGAAGAGAGGGGTAAGCCAGTTGTAATGAGCAGTATGGACGTGTTTAAAGCTACAAGTAATATTGAAAATGATTGAGGAAAGGAAAAAAAATCAAAGAAGAGAAAAGAAAAAAAATCACAAAAGGTGAAAGATACGGATGATGCTAATATTCAGATATGGAAGAAGAAATCGATATTCTTCGAGTTGCCTTATTGGAAGGTAAGTTACCTAAATTAATCTAGTACTATTATGTTTTTCTTAATTTAGATTTAATACGGATTCTGAGAAATAATTTTTTTGTGTTTTTTCTTTTCAGGAGTTGTTGTTACGTCACTACTTTGATGTAATGCATACTGAAAAAATGTCTGCGAGAGTATAATTGGCACTATTTTGGATATAAAAGGAAAATCTAAAGACAATCTTAATTCTCGAAAAGATATGCAACATAAGAAAATTAGGAATGAGTTGCATCCTCAAGAAAGGGATGGAAAGACATACCTTCCAGCAGCATAACACACATTATCGAAACAAGAAAAACAGATTTTTTATAATCGTTTAAGGAAATTGAAGGTACCCGATGGATATAGTTCTAATATTCGGAGATGTTTCTCAAAGGATAACAACATCATAGGTCTCAAGTCCCATGACTGCCATGTTCTGATGCAACAACTTTTATCCGTAGCTTTGAGAGGACTCTTACCAAAGGGTCCATGGAATGTGATATTTCGGTTATCTTCATTTTTCAATGAACTATGCCAAAGGGTAATAGATCGAAGGAGAGTGGAAAATCTCGAGAATCAAGTTGTAGAGACATTGTGCATGCCGAAAAGGTTTTTTCCTCCATCATTTTTTGATATTATGATACACTTGACCATCCACTTAGTGCGAGAAGTGCATTTGTGTGGCCCTGTACATTATCGTTGGATGTATCCGTTTGAAAGGTGCAACACAATATCCTCTTACTCCTCAAAAGTTACTTTGTAGAATTCATATAAAAAATGTTATATATTTATATATATTTGGAAACATTTTTTTTGTAGATATATAAAAAGTACTAAAGGGGTATGTTAAAAACCCCATACGTCCTGAAGGGTGCATAGCAGAGAGTTATCTTACGGAGGAGTGTATGAGATATTATAGTGATTACATGAAAGAAGCTACTGAAATAGGTGAGCGACATAGTCGAAATGAAGGATTTCAGAGTGTAGGTCGTCCAATTAGTAAAGGAAAGCATATAATGATATCTGATGAAATGTTAAAAGTTGCACACCGCTATGTGCTATTTAATACTTCAGAAGTGGAGCCTTATGAAAAGTAAGTATTTACATACTCAATAAGAAAAGAATCTACATTATAAGCTTATTTAGGGTAACACTTACATTTTTTACCATATTGTTTTCTACTAGAATGCATATGGATGAGCTGAAGCATTTAGATAGTCGTCTCGTCACAAATGAACTCCAGCTTTGGAATAAACACTCGATTACATTTACTGATTGGTTCTAAGAAAAGGTAATGATTATATAATATTTTTATTAGTCCAATATAATTTTTTATTAGTCCAATATAAAATTGCAACACATATACAAAATTTAAGCTTTGGAATAAACACTCACTTACATTTACTGATTATTATAACTAATGTCAAACAAATTTACAGGTTCAAGGGGAAATTAGCACAGGAAAGCCTATATCTGATACGATAAAGTGGTTATCATATGGGCCTATAAAGCAAGCAATTACTTATACTGGATATGTTATTAATGGGCGTCGGTTTCATACCAAAGTTGTCCAAAGGGCAACACAAAATAGTGGTGTTTCAATTGAAGCAAACAGTGTGAACGATTCCAGTAATAGGATACAAGCTTCTAAGGCTTACTATGGTGTGCTAAGTGAAATTATTGTGTTGGACTACAATATTCTCCAAATTTCGGTGTTTAAATGTGATTGGGCTAGTATTGATCGTGGCGTAAAGGTTGAAGATGGTTTTATATTAGTTAATCTCCACCAATATCAAAATCAATTTCAAAGTGATCCTTTTATTCTAGCTTCTCAAGCTAAGCAAGTTTTCTACTCAAGAGAGTCTGATTCATCTAACTGGTATGTTGTGTTGAAAGCACCACCTAGAGGTTTCCATGAATTAGAATCATTTGACGAGAATACTGAAATAAGCTCTCAACCGTTGGATGTATCGAAGCTCAATGAAGATATGGACGATGAAGATGACAGCTTTGAAAGAAGGGATTGTGAAGGCATTTTACTATAGTAGTGATTGCTTATGTTTGCTTTGGAATTCTTTTTGCATTGGTTGTTTTAGTTGTTCTGGATGCAGTACTTTGGTTGTTTTAGTTGATCTTTCTATTTGTATTTTAATTCTTGTTATGTGTCAGACTATGAATCGACTATGGATATTAATTTAATTTCATATTTATTGAATCTAATTGTATATGTTAGTTCCTTTTTGTCACTTTCAGCAATTGGAACAATCGGTAACTGAAATTTAGGAGTGCCAACGCCAAATGAAGGTAATAAAAGTTACAATTTCCATTGTCATAAAATTACTTTGTTTAGATTTTACTTTGTCTAAAGATTTGTACAAAAATGTATTATACTTTCAGAATTCAAATAGGTTGCCGAAGCGATCCTCAAAAAGATTACAATCTGTGAATGCTGGAGCCAATGGGTGTGATAATCTGATTGTATGGGTCTTTCTTCATTGCATTATTTGGACACAAAATCAAGAATGTAGAATTTAGTTAAATTTTTTTTACTTTGTATACTGATTTTCAACTTAAATTATATTTCAGAAGGATAAAAGGACGGAAATATAGACAAGACAATCATCACCATCGCTTATGCCTTCTATTGCAGATCCTCAACACGATGATGATAATATCCAAGACGTGGGTTTAGATGATCCAACTTTGCCTGATGCAGACCCTTTAGTCAATGGTTCTCAGAACAATCACGAATATGAAAAAATTCAACTCAAAACAATGATGAACCTGAAGGAAATTCTACTCAAAATAATGGCGAAAATCCTAAACCTAAAAGGATTAAATGCGGCAAAACACAACTGAAAGGTCTTGGGGTTCAAGATACTCATCGTGCAGTTGTAGCAGTGGAATTCAATGAAAAGGGACAACCTATCTGTGACAATTCTGTTACCTTATCCTCTTTCATAGGTGCCTTAGTCCGTGATAAGGTTCCGATACTCTTTGACGATTGGAAAAAAGTTCCGACGGATCATAAAGACAACCTCTGGACACTTGTGTTGGTAAGTTACCCATTAAATATATCTGATTCAAATACTAGTTGTTAATGCATTTTTATATCTAAATATATTATAAATGATATGCATTACAGTTGAGATACAATTTGGATGAAACACAAAAGGATTACGTATTGCAAAAGATGGCAACTTCCTTGAGAGAGTATAGATCCCGTGTAGGCAATGGAGTGATAGAAGCTCTTACGATAGAAGATGAAGAAAAGGCGGCAAGTCTTGTTGGGTTAAAGCCTATGAACTTATCTGATCACCAATGGAGCGAATTCATAAAAAAAAGAACTTCTCCAAAATTTCAAGTAGGTTAAAAAGTCAAATGATTAATAATATAATACAACTAATTTCATGCTTTTTGTTCCTATTTTTTTCAACCTGCTATTGATTTACTATTTGACATAGACTAAAAGCGTCCTGAAGAAGGAAGTAAGGAAACATCATTCACAACCACACACGATGAGTCGGAGAGGCTATGCACGATTGGCGGTTAAATTGGTAAAATTTTATTCTAGTATTTCTACAATTAGGTTATATGGATAGCCACATTTGTCCAAAGTATGCTAATTTATTATAATTTGCAGATGAAAGAAAAACCGGATCAGGAAGTAACTAGAGTCCTATTGTGGACCGAAGGACATTTAAACAAGGATCGAGAACCGACAAATAAAGCTGTCGAAGCATCAATGGTAAGGAAAACATAATTATTATATGTATATTCTTACTATCTTCCTCAGTTAACATTAAATATTTTTCATATTGATTTTCCAGAAAAAAATTAAAGATTTAAATGAATCACGAACTAAGTCCACAGAAACATCAATGAAACATGATGCTCTTTCACATGTTTTGGGTGAAGATCGACCTGGTAGAGTAAAAGGACTAGGGTTTGGAGTTACACTTTCCAAGCTAAAAGCCCAAGCACACACTAATAAGGTGGTGCTTTCACTTGAAGAAAAAATAAGAAAAATGGAGGCTAGACTAGATATGTTTTTGGAGGTAAGAACTTGGCTTTGGTTTTCAAGATTAACATAATTTAGTAGATTTTGTGAACTAATTGCATATGCTTACTGTAATTATGATAGGAAAATCATCGCTCACTTGGTAATGCACGTTCACCCGAAGTTGATACTCCCATGGTAAATCACCAAGTTGGTTTTTGTTGTCTATTAATCGACCATTGGTGTCCACATGCAAACTAATTGTATATGTTTATTATGGTACAGTCAAATCGTGCTAGCAACATCATAGTAGGTACCAATAACTTGCATGAGCCATTGGTTGGAGCTAAATGCAAGTTGTTTAGTTGGTATAGGAAAGGAGAAGTTGTGGCTGAAGGTGAAATCTTTTCTACAAATCCTACTGATTTGGTTCATTTCAAACCTCTAGGACTCGATGCTTGGAAGGTTTCTGTTGATATTGTGGTGGATGAAGAAGCTTATTTGTGGCGAAGTACAGATGAACTCAAGGTGGTTAGGGATGCTATAGGATCTACAGTTGCATGGAGCAAAGCGTTTATCTCTTTGATATTTAGAATCCTTATTTGACTATTATCGACAGTTTAGACTCCTTTTTAAGAATTTTTATTGTATTGAGCTATATTAAATATTTTGATGCTATATGGTATGGATGTTTTATTGAGTATCTTGATAGGATACCTTTGTCAACCCTTTTTAACTCCGCCAATGTAAATTTTACATTGCCGGTCCCAAGCCCGGATAAAGGAGGAGGGAGAAGGAGCTTACTCATCTCTAAGGAAAAGAAACCTGGTAGAAAATAAAAAGAGAAAGGAAAACGAAGAAGAATCAAGAACAAGAAGCTGTGTAACTAAATTCTCGTTATTGAAAAAGAATCACAAATTATCTGCCTCCCTCGGCCACAGGTCCCAGTATTTATACAGATACTTGCTGACTCATCCTTAAAAGCTGTTTGAATATTTGCTGACTGGGATAACTACTAACTAACTCTTATTTACATTTCCTGATACAGGACTCTACATAGGAGATGGCACAAGCTTGAAGATTGAAGTTTCCTCCTCACTGCAGAACAAAGTCTCTTCCTCACTGATACTAGAGTCTCTGATACTGAAGTCTTGTACTTACTGATACTGCTTCTCCTTTGCTTCACTCTTCCATTGGAGCTTCCTGCGTACATTTAGGATTTGGATCCTAACAATACCCCCTCCCTAATTTGACCTTGCCTCAAGGTCAAAGTATGGTAAGCTCGGATGAAATCTTCATAAGCCATCCAGGTATGTGTATCCCCTTCACTTTTCCATTGGGAAGCTCAGTTTGCACAACCACCTTATTTTTAAAATGTTGCTTAAGTTGGGATACATGAAATACTGGATGTATTTGTGCTCCCTGTGGAAGATCCAACTTGTAGGCCATAGTACCAATTTTCTCTAATACTTGGTAAGGACCAGAGTATTTACGAGAAAGCTTTTGGGGTCGCCTATGGGCTATTGAAACTTGCAAGTAGGGTTGTAGCTTTCGGTAAACAAAGTCTCCTACTTCAAAATATCTGTCAGTTCTATGTCCCAATGAAAAGGATGACTTAAGACAATCAAAATATCTGTCAGTTTAAAGACCCCCTTTACAAACACATATGCTACCATAGATGCAATAAAAGGATGACTTAAGGCAAACAAACGTAGGTACTTTGTAAGCCTGTCCACCACTACTAGGATTGTGGACTTATGGTTACTCATAGGTAAACCCTCTTTGAAGTCCATAGGGATATCTTTCCAGATCCTCTCAGGCACTGGCAAAGGCTGTAAGAGGCCAGCAGGTAAAGAGTTTTCAGACTTGTTCCTCCGACAAACTTCACAGGACCTAACATACTCCTTGACATATTTTTTCATCCCTTTCCAATAACATGCTCTCCTCAGTCTCTGCAAGGTTTTTAATGTTCCAGAGTGCCCTGCAGTAACCAAATCATGATGTTCTCTGATCATAGCAGTGGCAAACCCTAATTGGGGATCCATTAGTAGTCTATTTTTGTAGTAGAGTAATCCATTACTCAAGGTGTATTTAGCAGGATTTAACTGTCCCTTCTTCCATTTGTCTAGTTGAGACTGATAATATAGAGACTTAGCCATTAGTTCCTTGAATTGAACTATCCAATCTGCATTGACCATAGTGATTGCTGAAACCTAAACCCTGGAGATACTATATGCTGCAGTGCTCTCCTTCCCTCTCTTGTACTCCACCCTAAACTGATAACCATGCAGCTTCACAACCCACTTGTATTGAGACTTACCCATAGGTCCCAGTATTTATACAGATACTTGCTGACTCATTACATTTGCTGACTCATCCTTAACAGCTGTTTGAATATTTGCTGACTGGGATAACTACTAACTCTTATTTACATTTCCTGATACAGGACTCTACACAGGAGATGGCACAAGCTTGAAGATTGAAGTCTCCTCCTCACTGCAGAACAAAGTCTCCTCCTCACTGATACTAGAATCTCTGATACTGAAGTCTTGTACTCACTGATACTGCTTCTCCTTTGCTTCACTCTTCCATTGGAGCTTCCTGCATACAGTTAGGATTTGGATCCTAACAATACCCCCTCCCTAATTTGACCTTGCCTCAAGGTCAAAGTATGGGTAAGCTCGGATGAAATCTTCATAAGCCATCCAGGTAGGTGTATCCCCTTCACTCTTCCATTGGGAAGCTCAGTTTGCACAACCACCTTATTTTTAACATGTTGCTTAAGTTGGGATACATGAAATACTGGATGTATTTCTGCTCTATTTAAGTACTTCTACCGTTCCCTTACTCTTCTTTTTGTACTTTTCTATATGTGTATACGTCTATGATTCCCGTGCTTTCCAGGAGTCTAAAGAGTAAGGTGGAAAGTTCACAAGATGCTGCACACTGAGTTGCCTCCTTGCCGCTTTTGCTTTGCCATGGACGGGGTGGGTATATATCTAATGTCACACTTTCGAGCACATACAATTTCATGCATAGTTTTCCCCTTTCTCATCAGTGCAAACTAACTACAAATTTACAATAGCACATCAGTAATGTTTATGATTTCTTCTACTTGCATGCAATTTATAGATGTGGTTCACATGTCATCCACTTTCAAGATTATTGAATTAACTTTTGTATTTGCTTGATATGTAACTTGATGACATGCTTGTATGTACATGTTTCCTTTTAACATATCACTCCATATTACCATGGTAGAGAAAGAAGTCCTTGAACATATGGCCATATTAACATGTGAGGAAAGAAGTCGTTGAACATATGGCCAAAATTGCTCCAATAGACTCCCTAATTCACTGCTGTCCCAATTCCACACTCCCTGCATCATCTTAGATGTTCTACCCAGATCCTTTATTGCATCATCCTTCAAACACTGAGTCCCCATTCTCTGTGCAGCCATTCCTTGGCTCTATCTGTGATTACAACAGCTCAGTCTCATGCATCATTTCATTAACAACCATTACTTCATCCCAGTCACAACTCATTTCATTTCTTTTAGTGTTTCATTCAAATGTATCTGCCCATATACTTTGTTCAGACCCCTTTATTTTTTCTGTCCATTTGATGGATTGGCTAATCCACACCATGTATTATGTGTCTAATCCCTATTGTGTGCCATGTATATCCATTACTGTTCTGTCCAAACTCTACTGCCTTATAAAGTTCATTCTGAACTGAACCTTCAGACCCAAAGTGTTATTTATTAGTCTTTTGGTTAGTTCATGTTCTGTATTTATGATTCAGACCTCAGTGGGATGAGGTTTGATGTTAACTTCCATGTTTCTCCTGTTCGAGTCTTGTACCTAGATAAGTAACAGGTTAGTAACTTCTTAGTACTAGTAGAGGCTTGTGTGGGGAAATTACCTGCCTTGATAGTGAGTATTCCTATTCTACTTACATTTTTGTTCAGTCCCACCCATTCCTTAACTATGTTTCAGATTTGAATGTATTAGTCTTAGGAGCAGTTGGTACATTCTGTATGAGCCATCATGATTAGTCCCATGTTCTCACTGCCCTACATTCTTTCTGTCCTGTATCATAATGCTCTAGTCCCCTGCATATGTTCTGCCCTATATGTGTGTTCAGTCAATTTTTGGACTAATGGTATCAGTAATGAGATTTTGGTAGGGGCTCGGGTACGGATTACTTTAGTATCAGATGTCATTGTTCAGTCCATGCTCCATGTATCTGTCTCTTGAACAGTTAGGAATAACCATACTACTCTCTGTCCAGTTATCTTTTAGTTTCAGACCAATTGTAACTGTCCTTTTGAATGTTTGAGACCATACCATAATACTAATAGTTTAGATATTGAGTACTCCATTAGCTATGTCATATGTACCCTTCCTTCATTCAATATGAGTTCCCTGCATCATCTTGATGCAGTCCAGGAACTTCACAACAGCCTAAACTCCTTTAGTTGCAATCCCAAGTTCATCCAGTATTCATTCTTTCAGATCCAAATTAAGGCTCACATCAATCTTGTGGCCTAACATTTCAATAGAAATCAGTCCTTGATAGGGTCTGTACTGCATATCTTCCCTTAGTTCACTGCATATCTTAGCATCCTTTCCTTACCATTGATGTTTCAGACACCCTTCATTTGGCCTGCATCAAGGAGGTATCAGTAAATAATAGATATCCATTTTTCCAGTTCACTGCATTTAACCATTGTTTAGCCTCCTTAGTTATTTGTCCTGCATTCACATGATCCAGTTCACCTTATCCCCTTTATCAATTAGCCTTACCAGTTGAGAAATGTGAAATTAGAAGTCGTTTATTACTGATAGAGTAAACTTTTGACATGTGAATGTGATGTATGCATATTTAACAGTACAATGCAATTACTATGGATCTTGGGAGACTATAACTTCTCTTTATACGCATCTACTTGGACAAGTATGAAATGTGTGGTGTCTTCTACCTTCTATCGTGCCCCCTGAATTTTTTTGAACTTGGAGGAAGTATTATGACTTGGGGGAAGGATAATCCTTTGGCCATGTTTGGTTAGCAGAAATTAATTGCAAGTTAGAAACTTTTTTTCTAAAACATAGTGGGTTTTCATACTCAAAAAGTTGTTTCTGGTATAAACTAGATTATGATGACATGCCACTATTAAAATTTATGTCCGAATGAATTAGAATAGATTACTTCTGTAAACATATTAGTGAATATCAACCCTTCCAGTTTCCACCATATGTAATGGAAATTAAATGACCCATACATTTTATTTTTGCTGACATGGCATGATGTTTATTAATTTATTTTTGATAAACCAAACAATAGATTGATAGATACTAGGACTTCCTACGGGTTTTCTATTTCCTTAGTTTTTGGTTGCCAAACAGACCCTTAGACATGTTTGTGAAAGTAACGAGTATCTCTTATGTTGTCTTTGAGACGTTATGCTTTCTGTGCAATCATTATAACATTCTCAAGGTACCATTAACAAGCACTATAGAAGAGCTAAATAGTATCAACTGTATTTGATTTGATTATCGTTTATCGACGAGGCATTATTAGATTAATTATGACACAATGTTTTTACAAAAAAGGGTATCGATTGTGCATATAGGTGGTTTTGGGCTAGTTTGGTTCCCATTTGAAATGTCAAACATTCCATTTGTAATGGTTCAAGTCATTTGAGGTTTGCTGGTTTTGGGAATTCATGTACCATTTTTGTATGTGAGGACGAAAACATTGGGAACCAAATGAGGTTCTTTTGATGTTGTGGCCAAAATGCAGACAAAAACGGTAAAACACCCCATTTGCCAAAAAGTCAAGCACCCTGTCTCAAATGGGAGATAAACTAGCCCTTAATGTCATAGGAACATAGTTTTTCTGATGTTGAATGTTTAATGTTATACAAGATTGCTACTGGCACATATATACTTGTTCTATTCTTCTATTTCTGCCATGTGTATCTTTTCCTGGTAAGAAAAAATTCATATATTGGTATTTTCTTATGTTAACTAATGATAGCTTGTAGTCTTAACTGACATAATAAGATGTCATAGATGACATTCAAATTTATGTGCATTTTCTCATTCTTTGGTAAAAATATGTTTTTGATATCAACTATACATTGTCATAGTGTGCCTCCAGTCTAGTATCTTCATTTTGATATGCTTGGTGGTGGAGTTGCTGAGAAAGTGACAAAAATAATAGCAGCAGCGATAGCTACAGCAGTAGCGGTAGCAGCAGCAGCAACAACAACGACAACATGAGCAAAAATTAGAATAATGTATTTGTATTTCTATTTGTGTATTTATATTAGTATTATAATTATGGATTAAATATATTTTTTGTAAATTTTATTTTTTTTTAAAATGGAAACATAATCAACAATGTTTCAAAACTGTTCTAAGATAATATTTTAACAACATTTCTAAACATTGTAAAAATTTATTTACAATACTTTTAAATTATTGTTGATATTATAATTACAACATACAAATATTTGTTACAATGTTTGACAAACATGATTGAATAAAATATACAATATTTTGTAAAAGTTGTATAAACTCGTTTTATCAACAACGTTTCAAAATTATTGTAAGATAACATTTTAACAACGTTTCTAAACATTGTAAACTTTATTTACAATAATTTTAAATCATTGTCGATGTTATAATTACAACATACAAATATATATTACAACGTTTGGCAAATATGATTAAATAAAATATACAACATTTGTTGAAAGTTGTATAAACTATTTTTACAATATTTGTATACTGTTGTAGAAAATTTATGTACAATATTTACTGAACGTGGTAGATATTGTTTTTACCACAATTGCAGAACGTTGTTGAAATTATATTTACAACAACTGTAATACGTTTTAAAAAGTACTTTTACAATACTTGTCAAATGTCGTTAAAAGGTTTTGGCATATTTTTTATATTTCAACAATGTTTGTAAATTGTTGTTGGTAGAACTTCTACAATATTTTTACAACGTTCAAACAAACATTATGGAAGATAACCCTCCTTTTACAACCCTGGATATAACAACCTTTTATTAAACGTTGTAAAAGACCTTTCACTACAAGAATAAAAGGCTTTTCTTTACGGGGAAAAACTGTCAAGAAATGGATATCTTGATGGTTGCAGATCCGTCAACTAGGCCAGAGTCAAGAAAAGACCTCCCGTTTTCTTGACGGTCGCTGGCAAGGCTTTTCTTGACGGTTTTTGACCGTCATATGAAGTAGTTTTCTTGACCATTTTTAGCCGTCATGATAACTGTTTTTAGAAACCGTCAATATAGGTGAAAACTTTTCTTGACTCCGGCCTAGATGACGGCTATTAGCCGTCAAAAAAATCCCTTCTGCTACATAATTGAGTTAATTGTTGACGTTTTATAACCATCAAGAGAAGCTAAAGCCAAATTTTTATTTATAATTATATATTACGAATCAAATACACATAATATCAATATAATCCGGAAGATCACATACAGCAAATAACTATAATACACAACTTTTATATTAACAAACGTGTTGGTACACCACAAACATCCAACTACAAACATCCAATAGTATATGATTTTCGTACAATATCATAAACATCTAAAACCTATAAAGTAAACAAAAATTTATAGCGAACTCGGAGCACATCCCTCCCATCACAGTACAACTTTTCTTTTCCATGTAGTTCCTGAGAGAACAAGGGAATAGACTTAATCATTATGTGTACATATTTGTACAAAACGATATCAAATGAGAAGAAAATGTAAATATTGATAGATTATAGGTACTTTGTATCATGTGTTTCCTGGATGTTTTCTTCATTTTGTCTTAATGCTATTCCCTTCAGAGTTACCTACATAATTTTTTGGGAGTGCCTGTGCTTTCTAGCTATCAAGGTATAACATGAGAGTGTAGGTCAATTTCAAAGAAGATATGAACCTTATGATGGGTATCAATAAGCACCGCCAGTTGCGTAAGAAGCCAAGTTAGCATGTTCAAGAAAGTCTGTAATATAAGCAAGTTTATATGGGGGCGGCACACAACATTGCATGACAGACATGGTGCATATCTTCTTTGAAATTGACCAAAGACTTCCCTGAATGTGCTAACTTGGCTTCTTACGCAACAGATGGCTTCTTCCACACCTACTCCTCAAGTAGTCACAGAAAGTATGAGCATTTTAAGATATTAAGAAGCCTTTTTTGTAGCCACTTCATGTATAGGTAATGAGTCCATATCATTTAATTATCGATCCAAATGGGGGTTTAGATGGCCCATTAAAGCATAAATTGGTGCCAACATTTTCACTATGTTTCCCTTGTATCTTCTTGAACTGTGCTTGTCTGTATAGTTCTACTTATGTGAGATAAAATTAAACTTTTAAGTTGATTCCTTACCATAGCTTTGGAATCTTGTACAGCTTCTAATGTCCCTGAAATCTTACTTTGCTTCACTAATATAGCGTGCAATAGCTGCAAACACATGCATGCAAGAAAAAAAAGATTAGTTTGTGAAGCTGAAGAACACACGCCTGCATAAAATAGTAAGCTGGAATTTGCTATAAGTTGTCATGTTGTATTCTGAAGAAGGATATGCATTGGCTAATGTTAGAGAGGAGATGGCTCTTAACACAATGAATGGAGGACAGTCCATGTAACCTATCGGAAAATTTTGGGTAAAGGCTTTGTTGTTGCCGTCGTAGTAAAAAAACATAAAGCGTTCTTGTCAAAATGTGACAGCGATATCATCATAGATATGTAACATAATCTAATCTAGAAATTTATCCATACTTAAAGCATATGATTCCTAAAGAAATTTATTACTTAAAATCATCTTAGATATTTTGACCACGTTTTTTTCTTCACATTTATTTCTCATTGACAAGCGATTTGGGATACTCTCACCAAACCCCAATTGCGTTGACATTCCGAATATTAGATATTTTGACCACGTTGGACACATATTATATTTTTAGACACAAGATAGACACTCCAAAATAGACTAGGCCATGTAAACATATGTCCTGTGTTTTGTGTCGTATCCTATTTGTGTCCATGTAAAATAGACATGAGCTAATGATACAGCTCATCCTAAGATTATATTGTACCATTTAGAATTGATCATCTAGCAATCAGGAAACATATACAGATTGTAATCTTAATCTCATAGCCTTCAATAGTTCAGTATGAAATCACCATAGAATTCAAACCATATGGAACCTCAGAGGGAGGGTCTGGTCCAACCAGATGCGCAACAGGACACAAGAAGCCTAATAGCCCTGCCACATGTATAGGACATGGTACAGACACCACAAAAATATTAGGATAAGTCAAATACGTGTCGTGTCTGTACCACACGTGTTGTAACCGTGTCCGTACAACATTACCTTCTAAGGTCCAAGTATATTGGCGATTACCGCTGTTAATTACTCTTTAACAACTCTCCTATTAATCCCTTTATAGTTCATTAAATAGGACCTTGGATTACTTATTTTCATTCATGAACTTTCGGTCTTAACTTGGGTATAGGTTAGCTGGGTATTTTTTGGTTACAAAATCTTCCTACAGGGATTGATAAGACTCGATCTGATTTGTGGTTCTTTAAATATTCAAAAGAAAACAATTGCTATAACTAAAGTGGAGTGAATCAAAAGAAAACTATTGCTATAAATCAGATGTACCACTTGGTTTTATTTTTTTTCCAGATGCCCATCAGCCAAGTATCAAACCAAGATCCTCCTGCAGCATCACTTACCTAGGAGCAACAACTCTTTTAACAAAACTCACTCATTCCTCTTTGCCTTTGGCATAGTTAGCTAGAATTTCATAGTTCAACCTTGATTACTGAACAAGAAGGAAATAAAGAATTCTAACCTCCACAGCCTCTAGATATTTAGTAGTACTTTCCTTCATATATAGAAGAACCTGGCAATAAGAAGAGCCCCAACATAGATGCATCTCCATCTTTTCACTCGGTCCACACAGAAACAATATGTATATGTGTTTTTGTGCTGCAACCAAACAACAATTCCCATCAGGAAGAACCAAACATATTGATGAATGCATGTGAAGAAATCTCACAATTTGTCAAAGACATGTAAAATCATAAATGGTCCGAGTAATCACGAACAAATTGAAACTATTCTTTGACAGGAGACGAAGAAAAAAAATACATATTGTTGTCCAAGTATGGATACTAATGTTCAGAATGTGGAGATTAGAACAAGTACTACTCATGTTTCACTATCTCCATAAAAGCTTACAGTCCACCCATGCCCATTCTTGCCAGTTCAGTTGCTAGTCTTCCAAAACCCATGAAAAAAAACCCAGCTTTATAAGCCCCAATAAGGTAGTAAAAACCATGGAATTAGAAACAAGTGGTCCATGGCATATGGCATTGCCTATGAAGGTTATTTATATGTATGCTATAACCCACATACAGGTCAACACAAGCTACACAAAAAAAAACATTTCAATATAGGAAGAATGGAAAAAAACCTCGTTGATAGATTTTACCTTCAACAATCATATACCTTCAGAGGCTGAGCTTGTGTCCTCCAGCATTGCTATCTCCTTCAACTGCTTCACCACATCCAGCATGTTTAAACATTTCAATGGGTCATTAGAGGTGCATGCCCTCACAGGAAAAGCACAAGCAAGCTATCAGATCAGCACTATGGATTTGCACAGGTTATGTCAACAAATTAGATTATACCAATACAGGAAATACTGGTGCATATGTTTTCAACACAAGCAAGTAACTTAACAAAAGCTAGCTCACTAGTGAACTCCTCCAAAAACCAGGTTTTCTCTCTATATCTGCCATCTCATAACAAATAACATAGCCAGGCTCACCTATCTTGTCCAAAAAGAGTTCTTCAGTCAAAATTTAAATAGAAGAACACAGAAAATGAGAATATCTAATCCAATGAGTACATAAATTCTCAAAACCACATGATTGTCAGTGCAAGGATTTACCAAGGATAATTTCCCTATATACTGCCCTAGCTCCAAACAGGGAGATGTCTGAATCTGAAGAAAAACATCCATCCTGAAAATCGTGGTAGGTGTCATATGCCAAATATCAGCTTGTTAAACAATGCTAAACATCCCATTCCACTTACACATAAGTTTGCTGAGTTGAGCAATGCATACTGTGCTTCTGCTTCCTCCTGCCTGCTCAAAGGGAAAACAACCCTTTCAAACAAATCAAGACTAATGTACTATCTCTTCCTATTGTGAAATAATTTTAAGGTTATGGATGTCATTTCTACTATTGCCCTTTTCTTTCTTGTGGTATTGTCGACTAAAATCATACTGGTTACAAGAATCTGTATAACACATAATATAGCCTATAGTAGAAAATCTATAATTAGCTATTTATTAACATAATAAAACTTGTACTTATGTTAATAGGGAAGAAGAAAACCTATAAAACTTTTAGGGTAACCTTGAGTGGCAATACAAAGCAAGCTGCTAAAGAACAGAACATCAAGACTTTTTGGTAATGAAGAAAACTGCATAACTGGTCAAAAGTGTTTCTTATATTTAGCAATAAAGAACACAGAGAAAAACTACCATATCTATTATCTATCCGTCCATTTATACACATGTTCAATCAATCCCCTAGAAAAAGGCCTAATTTTCAAATGGTACATGTTCGATCACTAAAAGTTAAGGGTAGCCAAAATTTCAAATTGTTAAACCTAGTAAACTAACATTAGACCTAATTTTAATAGGCAATTTTGATACTTGGTGATAGAAAAAATAAAGAAAAGTACTAGAGATCAAAGGAGAAGGTCATCGAGGACTCACCATAGTTGAAGAAGCTCGAGCTCTTCCTCGTCGAGTTCAACAAGTTCCATAACAATATCTGTTACTATCGGTAACACAGAATGTTGAGATAATTACTCAATGGAAGATCAAAATAAGAAGGAGAAGAGTTTGGAAAAGTCACCACTGATTTGTTTTCTCCGTGTGGGAGATCTCGCTGTGCTACGCGGCTAGCCGAACCTCCACCTCTAACTCGAAGTCCTCCAGCACCACTCGATCTAACCAAAATTACCAACTTTTTCTCAAATTCAACAAGACCTGTGATATCCTCGGCTCTTCGATTTCATCCACATGGATACTCCCGGGAATGCTATTCTCCTGACACTCCAAAATCAAGTCAAATAAGAAAAAAATAAATAAAATTCTCTCCTTATCGTCCCTGTTGTTTGCACCTCAAAATTATACTCCAATAGAAAATTTAAAGAAAATCCAAACTCAAAATCATAAAGCAATCCAAACCCTAAAATTTAAAGCAATGCCAAACATAACCATACACAGAGCAAGAATCAAATCCAAGTTCACTCACGAAAAACCCTAGAATAAGAAAAAAAGGAAAGAGAAATCGGACCTAGGTCGACATCGCCCTCGTCGAGAACGTCCTCCTAGGGAGGAGAAATCGGTCAGCTTCGACTCGACGGCCCGAGATCGGAGCCACCAGCGACGAGGGCCGGAGGAGAGAGAGGGGGCGGAGATCCATTGGGTGGAGGAAGAGGCGGTGGTGGTCGGACGGAGGAGGAAGAGGGGACCACGTGGAGGAGATGGGGTTTCTCTCTTAGGGAGGAGAAAGAGGAGGTGTTGGAGATTCATTAAAGGAGATGAGAGGCGGGCTTCCTCTCCTAGGCTGGAGAAGATTAGGGTGATACGAACCCAAGTGTATCAGAGCCCACTATCAGAGCAATATCAGAGCTCAGCAATAGAGCTCAGCACCAGGGCTCTTTTTCTTTGATTAATAGACAGTTATAACTGTCATGCCACTCGTCCAGCTCACTAGCCAGCACATCATCCAGCTCATCAATTGTTTTTTGCATCCACCAATCAATGAGCAGCTATGACCACAATTGCCACCTCATCCTTGCTGCACATGCTGCTATAAATACAAGAAAGAAGGGGCAGATAAGTATCAAAAAGGAAATTGTATCTTCTCTTTTCCGAATTTTAGCAATTTACTTACCAATTGTATTTCTCTGCATTTTTCCCAATTTCAGCTCAATAAAACCCAAAATTTTCTCAAATTGTTCTTGTTTCATTTTCAAATTGTTCCTGTCATGGCTAAATAGCTCGGGATTCTATCAATTGGTATCAGAGCCTCTAGATCCAGTGAGTGAAGGCAGTTAGGAAGGAAGCTCCAGAGCACGGCGGATCTGGAGGAGTCGAGTCTGATGGAAGACGAACGCGGATCGACGATGAACGAATCATCTAAATGGAAGGCACTGGGAGCTTCGTCAGGTACACCCCTAGATTTCAATGGTCGTTTCGACCGAATGCTGTCTCGATTTGACAAAATTGAGAAGATGTTAGAAGGATTAACCAAGAATAAAAGAAATTTGGCAAACCCAGCTCAAAAGCTAGGTCAAACACCTCTATTACAGTCTCCACACTACATCAGGGCTGCACAAAGTTCACATGAGACAAAGATCAAGATATTAACTGCAGCAGTTCAAAGATATAATGTAAAAAGGGATTCAAAATCATTTGAAGAACAACTTCAGAAACCTAGTAATGATTTGCTGGAATTGCCGAGTACATTCCCAAGTTCTCCACTGCCAGCTAAATCAATTGAAGAGCAAATCCAGGAAGCACCTGCCTTGCAGCCACCCTTGGTACAGGTAACTATGCAGTTAACACCCATACCTCAGGAAAAACTAAGCAATGTTGATGATAGTGTTGAATCTTACATCAATGAAGAGCCAAATAAAGAAGGTATACAGGAAGTCCTGCCTCTGGCCACTCATACAGAGACTGGCACAATTAAAGCTGTTGATCTCTCAGCATCTGAGGTCCAGTGTGAGAGCTGTACTGACAAGAATGACAAGTCTGTGAAAGATATGATGAAGCTACTGTTCAGGAGTGCTCTCCCTACATCTGGTTCCAACCTTGTCGACCCCAACATCTCTGTGTCATCAGATAGGAGTACTTCATTGGAAGAAAACCCAGAGTTGATTGAGTTTATGGCGTCCTCAACAAGGTATGAAGTTTTTGTCCTCCTATCTCAGACTGATTATCAGATATGGGATCCGGGAAGTAGTAAATTTGTGCTGCAAGTAGTGTGCAGGACAGAACCTCATGTTTCCAGAGATCATGTTTGTACTATGGATGGACTGTCAAGTGATAGCTGGCTAAGATGCTTCCCTGAAAGTTTTATATCAATAGAACTATCTAACCTTGCAAATATTGATTCAGAAGTTAATTTTGATACTTGGGGAAGGCTTGTGGCTAGGTGCAAGTCACTAAAGGTCCTAAAAATGAATAAGAATGTCTCCATAGAGCAACTGCAGTTGCTACTTGTTAGAGTTCCTCATCTTACAAAGCTTGGAACAGGTTATGTTCTCCAAGATTATATGGTTACAGCAGAGGCCCAACTAGAAAGTAAATTCATTAAATGCAAGATGATAGAGAGACTTTTGGAGAATTTCCTTAACCAAGCTATAAAGAAGGGGATCACCGGACATGTTAACAGGTTGCTCTTTTGGGTATGGGACCCTGGTTCAATCACCCATAGAGAAGGATGCAGCTGCTATATGCTTAGTAAAGAAGAACTGCAGATGGTGTGGGGTCCAGGAATCAATGTTATTTCCTCCTTGACCTTGAGACAAGGTCAATTTAAAGGGGTGGGTATTGATACGAACCCAAGTGTATCAGAGCCCACTATCAGAGCAATATCAGAGCTCAGCAATAGAGCTCAGCACCAGGGCTCTTTTTCTTTGATTAATAGACAGTTATAACTGTCATGCCACTCGTCCAGCTCACTAGCCAGCACATCATCCAGCTCATCAATTGTTTTTTGCATCCACCAATCAATGAGCAGCTATGACCACAATTGCCACCTCATCCTTGCTGCACATGCTGCTATAAATACAAGAAAGAAGGGGCAGATAAGTATCAAAAAGGAAATTGTATCTTCTCTTTTCCGAATTTTAGCAATTTACTTACCAATTGTATTTCTCTGCATTTTTCCCAATTTCAGCTCAATAAAACCCAAAATTTCCTCAAATTGTTCTTGTTTCATTTTCAAATTGTTCCTGTCATGGCTAAATAGCTCGGGATTCTATCATAGGGAGAGAGGAGGAAAGGAAGGGGACGATCGGGAAAACATTTACTGGATTCATCGATTAAAAAGAACCACAACCCGTCAACAAATATAAAACTTTGAAAAAATTACTAAAATGAAAGCTGAAAAAATTTTGCCAAGTTTTCCGCACATACATTCGTTGACGGTTATCACCAAACCGTCAATAAATAAATTGATGTTTCTTGACGGATCACCTAAAACCGTCAACATACGTGCTATAAAATTGCTAACTTAACAAAAAAAAAAGGTCATCTCTTGACGTAAGCCTAAATACTTCAAAAAAACCCTATTGTTGAAGGCTTTTGACGATCGTCAACTTATAAACCGTCAAGAATGGCCATTTTTCTTGTAGTGTTTTACAACTTATTTGCAACGTTGTAAAAGGAGTTTTTTCTTATAGTGAATGTCTAATGAATATGTCGTGTACAATGTCAATACGATAACTATGATAACATCTCATGATGAGATCCAGAAATGCCAATCTGTGTGACCAACGTGTCGAGAATAAAATATATTATCGCTAAATACGAGAATCAAAGTAGAAATCAAATAATGGAAACTACTAGAGAATGTACTCGCCTGAGATCCGGTATGAAATATCAGCAATGTCCGATACGGCGTCTCGAAGACCTAAATATGGAATGTGTTATCAATATCATGTTTGAAACTGAAAACAAGTCACACTAGTCCAATTCTAGGTCAAATGGTCAAACCAAGTCGACACTAAGTCTACCTAGTCAAACTTGACCAACCTTGGCTATCAACTAGTCAATACTAGTCATATCTATCTAACCTAGCTATCTACTCTGTCACGACCCACACCCACTGTGAGGGTACGAGTACGTAACAGCGCCCAGCCTACGCCGCAATGTCGACGGTAGAACGCTGTTCTAAGTCTCTAACTACCATCAACTCATGCAGTATATAGAGTACTCATTATGATCAACTCCGAACGGAGGACAAGTATAAGATATGGTGTAACTCAATCACAGTCTAAGCACGATAAGATAACACCGAAATATAACTAAGAAATTGAAGACAACTATAACTACTAAAATAATAACAACAATCTCAAACAATCTTAAATACATCTCAAGTCTCAATTCTATACAACAAGCTCTACATGAAAACAGATGCAAGTCTACTAAACTAAATCTCGATCACTCCCGAGTGTCGGGGCCATAGGTAGCTAAGCCATCTCCTGGTCAGTAATATGTAGGACACGTGTCCTCAGGGCAATCATCTATAAAATTTACAACAGGTCCAGTCAGGACAGGAACAAGCACATCTCATCTAGAAAACCCAAGTAAATGACAGAGAACTATAAAGCAGTTATAGACAGTTGTATTGATGAATATGGCAGTTTATATTCAGGTGATGGTAAGAAAGACAGATAAAGTGCAAGGAAAGTAAATAACTAAACAAGAGAAGAATCATAGCAATGAAGACTGTAAAAATAAAACTAGCTGAACCAGGGTAATATGATATAAAGTCCAGACAGCAATGTAGACAAGTGTAACTCCAATGTAAGTCCAGTACAAGATGAATCTAATACAAGATGAATCCAGTAAGGGATGATTCCAGTTATAGTGATCAATGATTCCAGGGTGAGTCCAGCCTATACTCTAGCAGTGTGTTTTAAAATACCGAGATCGACATGTAAACGGCTATGGGTAATCCGGCACATCACACACCTGGCCGGGTGTGAGATGGCTATCATTCCAGTATGATTCCAGCAAAGGGTGATTCCAGAAATGGGGTATGTCTACATGTCTTACTCTAGTATTTCCCCTCCCAGCAAGTGAATCCAGAAATCTGACACAATGATTCAAGATGAGTCCAGCCAGAATATAATGATACCAGTAAATGATTTCAGAATGATTCCAGTAATAGAGGCCAGATAATAAATGTGTGTCGTATACATGAAACCAGAATATCCATACGTGTTGTAATAGAGAATCGCATACAACTAACTAGAACTGAAGTACAGTAATTGACAAATAAATGAGAGAACTATCAGAGAATGTACTCGCCTGCTACTCTGAGAAGAGTAGTGTAATATCAGATGCCTGCACCAGAGTCACAATGTCCTAAACAGAGTAATATGGGTTATGACATGTTCAATATAAGAAAAATAAAAGCTACAATACAAACTATATGATTTCTAGGTCAAACTAGGTCAAAGTCAACTCTAAGTCAAACCTGGTCAACTGTCTAGGTCAAACTAGGTCAACTCTGGGTCAACCAAGTCAACTAAGGGTCAAGTCAACTATCTATGGTCAAGGGTCAAAGGTCAAGGTCAAACTTGGTCAACTCTAGGCTATTGGCTCAACTACCTAGTCAACTAGGTCAAACTCCTGGTCAACTTGTCTAACAAGTCATTCCAGTCTAACCATATTCCTATACCAAAGCCTATAAAGAAATGACACTATATAACCATACCATAGGACTAAACCTATACCAATACCTATACAACCACTCATGGCTTAACAAAACCATATCAAATCAATTCATATATCATATATACATTCCTACAATATCACATTCTTACATTCATTTGCATATATTCACCATATACATACATGCATATTTACATACTTTCATACATATATATATATATATATATATATATATATATATATATATATATATATATATATATATATATATATATTAAGATAGAGACGGCTAAGGTTGTGTGTGTGTCAAATAGTGTAATAGGAAAACAATTCACTATATAAGGTGTGTGTAGTGAATAGGCATGCATATAGAGGGGGTTAAGGTTGTGTGAAGGAGTATAGGAAATCAGTGATGTGTTTGTGCCAAGTGATAGTGTTCTCAGTTAACAAACTTAGGAATTGAAATTAATGTCTAACACATATTTAGAGAGGCATGATTTATAACTGTTAAACAATCATTTCAACATATCACTAGCTAACTTACCACTCACTCACAAGGGTTAGGGGGCTGGATGGACTGTTATCATGGAAGGAGCTGTCAAGTGTGGATCAATTGGACTGAATGTAGGTTCAAATGGGGCTGGGAATGGTCAAGTGATTAGTGAAATGGGGGTTCAATTAAATGGGTGAAGGGCTGTGAACTAGACATGGTTGCACATACATGAAAGGGTCTGATATTGTAACTTAGAGCACTGGACTAACAATGAGGGGACTTGAAATAACTAATATAGGGCTGAACCCTCTAGCCCTCACCTAAACTAATACCTGTATCAATCATGATATGAACATTAGAAGGAAATGGGATGGAGGATGTGTTATATGATAGTTGGACTGGTCGAGCAAGACAGGAATTTAAATCACAGTGTTGATAGAGGGTAGTTGTGTATGAACTGTTCTCAGGAATTTAGAAAGACAGGGAATGTGTGTGGCATGTAGGGTGAGTGACTATGTGTGACACATGAGAAACAAGCACACAACTGTTCTCAGGTTCATTGATTAACACATGACAGTTCCATGTGTTTCAAATTCCTGTGCAACCTAACCTCACAAACTCAGATGGACTAACTGATACAGAGGCCTAAGGTCTGATACACAAGCAAGTAATATAGGGCCAAAGCTTTGGGCATATCAAATGACAGAATATGGAGTGCAAAATTTGAAAGGATGTAATATGTGTGGACAATATGGATGCAAGTGAACATGTAATGTGTGTATAGCATGCTAGGTGAGGCGTAGTGAGTGTCAATACAAGAGCATGTGCAATATGTGTGTTAGGCTTGAGGGTGATCCTGAAACAGTGGTCTATATTAGGAAAATTAATGAGGGAACATGTGTGTGTAGAGAGTGTCACATGAGGGCATGTAGAAAATCCTGAAATCAGTGAGCACATAAAGAAAACAGGTAAATAGGAAAATACATTAGTGTAAGGCAAGGTAGTGTCAAATAGGATGTGTGCCTCTAATACATGTGTATAACAGTAGGGTGTATCTTGTGAGGATGTGTGTAGAGTGTGTATGGTGCATGGCAAAATCAGTGAGTATATGGGTATGAGAGCATGGTGTGTGCAATATAAGATGAAGACCAATGTTGGTAGGAAAAAATAGTAGGGTGTCAAAAGTGTACAACCTCAGGATTTGCAATGTGTGTTATGTGATTGAAACATTGAGGACTGAATAATGTACATATCATTCAGCCATTCTCAGAAAACTGAGATTAAGTCTCAGGCATAGTGTTGTATAGCAATGACAGTCCATAGCAATTAACATTTTAATCCAAACTAAAATTGAAAAGACCCAATCTCTACACAACATAAACTCCCCCCATCTCAAGTACAAAAACCTATCTAACTTGAAGATTCATCCTAGCAGTAGTTAATACAATGCATCTGAATCTAACATGCTAAATTTAATACCAAATTTCAGGTTCCCTGAAATCTCAGGTTTCAGTTATCAGTTAAGCCATTCAAATCCCTTTCAAAAACCATAAACTTAACACAAATCAATACCAAGATTTCAGTATTCTAATATAGGTATAAACATGCAGTTTAAGCATCAAAATACAGTTAAGAACATGGAAATTTAAAATCGAAAATCAACTTCAGTTAATAGAACAAATTTTCAGAATGAACTAATCAAGGTATCAGCTGACTCTTCATCTAGCAGCAACTAATACATGTGTAAGTGAATCAAAAATGGCAATTAACATCGAGGAAAATTGGGTTTAAACAGGGAATTTAAAACAGAACTCAATCTCAGGAATGGAAAATAGTGAACCCGTATCAGTGAAATGGGGAAATCGAAATTCGAACATCAAAATCATGCTAATGTGATCAATCAATGGTTGGTAAACCATCTCCCACCTGTACCCGTATCCCACGAGTCATCTCGTGTCCTGGGGAAACAGGACACGACGTGACTCAGCTCACGAACGCCATAGACACGCGCACAGGCGCACAGCGTCGTACACGCGTGTGTGTCGCTCTAGGACACGACACAGGGCGACCCGTGTCTCGTGCTCATGCACGTGGGTTCGCCCATAGTAGGGCTAGGTGTCTACGTGTCTGTATCGTGTCTAATGTGTGTCGTGTCTCAGTTAGAAGGTCGTGTCAGTGAGGTCTGTGCACTTGTGCACAGGCTGTGCTCGACCAGTGCGAGTGAGTTTTCTTCGTGCACACTAAACGAGAACCTATGAAACTTTGTAGGTGTTGTTTCAGTTAATAGGCCATCGTGTCCACCAAAAATCAGGGCCTGAGTCGCCTTGTCGTGTCCGCAATGGCACCCGAGCAGCAGGGCACTGTACGGTGTCCTCGTGCACGCGTTCGTGTCCAAATTTGGACACGAAAACCAACCCAAATCGTGTTCAGTCATATACAAACATAATCTACATATAATAAGCTTTCCAAATATGTAATTTGTTTTGAAAAACATTAACATACAATCCATTGAGGCATTTCAACAAACACCTTAAATAACACATAGACACGTGTCCGATACGGACACCAAACGGACACGAAATCCACCCAAATTTTGGGGACACCTAGGGGACTCCTAGATCTAGCCCTAAATGCAAAGAAAACCAAAATTTAAATCAATATAAAGGGTTTTACCTATATGTGCAAAAAGCTTGGAAAAGCTTCAAATGGGGGATTCTTCCTCTTGATGGCAAAAGCTCCAAATTGATCCAAAGCTGGGATTAAACCCCACAATCAGAAAATAGGGGAGTATTAGGTTCTAATGCAAGAAACTAGGATTAAAAAGGAATAAAAATGGATTTATGGGGATTTTTGGAAAGGGGGAACAATACCTCTCTTTCTCCAAGTGTTGGAATGAATAAAGCAGGCAAGCCCTAATGAATAAGTATTTATATAGGGTGGGGATCCCTATGTGGCTGGTCATTTAGAGTTTGGTTAGGGTTAGGGTGTGAAATAATGGGCCATGGGCCAAGTCACAAGTCATTAAGTCCTTAAATCACTAGTCCTTTCATTAAAATCACAAACCATGAAATAATTCCACTTAAACTAATCCTCTCATTCTAAAACTAATCTCTAATGACTAAAAGTAGGTTAACCTAAGTTAGAGTAGGGTCACCATGGCTAGGGTTAGCTTTTAGGCTAGTCCACTAGGTCTCAACAAGTCAAGGTCAAACTAGAATTCACCAATTCAATAAATAATCAAATAAGTCAAATAAGTCAAAATGACCAAATTACCCCTAGACTAAAAATGATAATTAAATATTCCTAATCACATGGTTAGGCTCTAGGTCATGCAGTCTCTCGGGTTTCACTAGCAGCACATCAAAATCACAAGTCATGACTTAAAACAGTTTTTAAATAGTTTAAAAATGATTAAAAATCACCAAAAATCATAATGTGAAGTAAATATCAATAAATAATAATTATAATTACAAAATTTCAAAATTACCCTCATCTAAAAAACTGGGTGTTACAATCCTACCCCCCTTAGAGAAATTTCGTCCTCGAAATTAAAATGATCGCACCATTTCTAAGTCAAACCCAAACAAATCAAAGTCAAGAGATAATCATGCAAACAAATCTTACTGGTCATGATTCCACAGCCTCGAATAGGATAGCTACACTATCTAGCAATCACAAACAATATCCTGGCAGGTACTAAAGGAATCACACAACAAGATGGAAAGAAGAACATGAAGGACAGACCTACAAACCCGTCACCCGTAGCGTCGGTCTACTCGACTGTCAGCACAAAAGTCCTGCCCCTCTGGGGTGTATCCCTCTGATGGTGCGGGGAACGGTGCTGCGCTACAGGTGGCCTAGCTCCCTCTATCTAATTCATGACACTCAAGTAATATCCACCCTGATATTCCACTCAATTATACTAGGGCACCATCTATATGGTATCTATTCTGCAATCTGATAATCATACCCGTCTATCCAGAACCATGTTACCAGAATCCTCGTCACACTAGTAAGTATGGCTGCGATAATCCATAGAGTCCACAACTAATGTACATACCTCTAGAATCATGGTATTTAAAATTTTTGCATTGCCGCTAGCTTGGCTGCAAAACTTTAAATTCCCACACCCGAGAAATATATCCAAAATCAGACTCTATTTCATCGCCCAACCAGCTAATATGGCTGTAGAA
Source organism: Iris pallida (assembly GCA_029216955.1). NCBI lineage: Eukaryota > Viridiplantae > Streptophyta > Magnoliopsida > Asparagales > Iridaceae > Iris > Iris pallida. Next base: position 2,048,641 of record JANAVB010028197.1, read on the forward strand.
GACTCTAGATTCCATGACTGAGGCAACCTAGCCCATAATGTTATCTTGGTAGAAAATCAAGTCAATAATGAATACCAAGAATCAAATTCAACAATGAACAAGGAAGATAGACAGATACTGTCAGAATCAAATTTCGAGATAGTTTATAATGAGATTCTCAAGGGTCATCCTAGGAATCTTCTCAAGTAGTCCTAACTGTGATTGAGTACCTCTCCGTTAAAGCCTATCTCTCAATCCTATCGCAGGCTCGCAGCAGTACAACTAAGTCACCGTACCACCACGATATCGCACTAATACGACTCTCGACCTGCATGGGCCACCACTAAAAATGTGTCACGACCCGCACCTACTGGGAGGGTACGAGTACGTAACAGCGCCCAGCCTACGTCGCAGTGTCGACGGTAGAACGCTGTTCTAAGTCTCTAACTACCATCAACTCATGCAGTATATAGTGTACTCATCATGATCAACTCCGAACAGAGGACAAGTATAAGATATGGTGTAACTCAATTACAGTCAATAACATGATATCACATGGGGCCCATGAAAGGGTGCACATGATAGTATACATGAGGGCTCCGTGAACATGAGAGTACAAGATTCACTGGAGTGTACATGTATGGTAAAAGAACAGAAGTACATGATGAAAGTGAAACACATATGACACAATGTACCCGATGCTCCCGAGGGAGATAACATCGCATGAAGAGATCCATATAGTACCAATCCGTGATAATGTCGTGACAGCACAAGTAAAGTAATTTAATACAGAAAATAATTCTAAGCAGGATATGAAATAATCAGAGAATATACTCGCCTGGTATCTGAGTGTCCAATATGAAAGTACTGTCCGAGGAGTGGTATCTGGCTCCTAATCAGAACAGCACAAGTCACAACAAGTCCAAAATGGTATAATAAAATCCTACTATACATTCTACATGATTCTAGGTCAATCTAGGCCAATGTCAACTCTTGGTCAACTCTGGTCAACCCTAGAAGTCAATTAGGTCAAGCTATCCATTCTAGGTCTAATCAAGGTTACACTAGTCTAAATAGGTTATACTAGGTCTAACAAGACTAGGTTAGCCTAAACTAGGTTTAACAATCATGCTAAACCCTACAAGCCTATAATAGTCTATCAAGACTTATATCTAAACCATGCTAGCCTATATTAAGTATTTACATACCACAAGACCAACACAAGCTATTTACATTCAACCTTAAACATATATATACACATATTGTATATAGGGCATACATTAGATATTTAGGCATAATACAACACATTACATATATTCATATACATTACATTATGTGTACAGAGATATAGAGAGATAGAAGACTAGGTGTCAAGAATGTGTGTGTGAGAGCTAGTGAGAGTGTGCATGAAATGGTGTCACATAGGTGTGTGAATCATGAGTGACAGGAAATAGGAGGGTGTGCATATGTGTGTGAGTGTCTAGACTATGTGTGTGAACTGTTTGTGGGTGTGAGTGTGTATTAGAGTGTCAGGGTGATGATGTGAAATATGTGTCTAGGTGAGGGTGAGTGAACATACATGAGGGTGTGTGTTAGAGATACCGACGAGGGCATGTGTGTGCACAGCCAAAGAAATCAACAAGGGGAAAACAGTGAACAAAACAGAAAAGCAAACTGAAAACAGTTTTTGTCTACACAAATCTCAGATTTCATTCATAAAGCTAAGTCTAGATTCTCAGTTTTTATCCCTAACATTCCCAGATTTCAGTCCTTAGCTCAGTTTCCTTCCCAGGTTGCATATCACATAGGAAACATTCCTAGGTTCAAAATAGAACTCGAAATAAACAGTCTAAACCAGTTTACTATATGACAGTTCTCATATACCAATCCAACTCAATTCGAAATCCAATTCAACACCAAAACAGCTCAAAATTCACACACAAGTAGAATTAACATAGGAGAACAACATTAGGGTAATAAACCAATATTTAACATCAGTTTAATAGGTTAAAATAGCTGCTAAAGTTCAATTATTAAAACTGGGAAAATACAGAAAATAACTTGTATCAGGAATTTTGTGTAAATAGGAAATTGATTCATAAAAACAATTTAATATGTGAAATTAGTGATTGGTAATGCAAATATAGATTGTATTCGTGTCTCATAGGGTGTCTCATGTCCACCACAACGTGACACGACGTGTCCAAATCAATTAAACCCAAAAATTGTACAAAACTGGACAATACACAGGAACCAGCCTCGTGCGTGGGTGCACGCGTGTCGTGCACCCGACACAGGATACTTCGTATCTCGTGCTCGTGTTAGTAGGTTCACCTAGTGTCCAGCTAGGTGTGTGTCAGCCTGAAATAGGTCCTAGCGTGTCGTGTCCATAGTAATAAGGCCGTATCAATGGCTTAAAAATAACAGTGCACAGACAGTGCAATCCCCGTGTACGATCGATTCCTCCCTCGACACGACACGGGGACACATGGGACTTGACACACGGGATGTCAGTCATTGTCCCATGCCACGTGTCAAGTGGTTCGTGTCCTCGTGTCCTACAGAGGGAGAAAATGACCCCGAGTAGCAGAGGACAGAACTGGACTCAGTTCCAGCGTGTTCGTATCCCTCGTGTGGACATGACACGGCACGAAATACCAAAGTGTCAACACAAACATTCAAGAGGGACCCTAGATCTATAATCCTATTCAAAGGGATTTCGAAAATAACACAAAAAGCCTCTTTGTGACATTTCTACAAACAGTTTGGGGACAGGTCTGATACGTGTCCAAACGGACACGAAACTATTGAAACCCGACACGAAACTAATGCAGACACTTAGGGGACTCCTAGGGCTTCCTAAATATGAAAAGAAATCAAAATTTTATAGAGAAATTGTCACTTCCCGTTCCCAGAATACGTATTCTAAATACATGTACTGCTGGAATGTATTCATTTAATATTTATCATGTATTGTTCTATATTTAAATTCCTTTAATTTCCTGCTAATTATTTTCTGTATTTTATTTTTGTATTTTACTTTATGCTTTTATACTCTGCTTTAGCTTTGTTTTGGGTTCGGCTTGAATTGGTTTAATTATGTTGGTTCATCATGAACCGAAACAAACCCCCACCTACCCCCACCCCTTCATTTAAAGCCCAAACTCTTTTTCTCTCTCTTCATTACTTCTTCTCATTACTCTTCTTCTTCCTCATAACTCTCCCACCAACCTAGAAGAGATAGGCAAGTGCCAACTTGCTTCTTGATGGATCTCCATTTTTGTTGTTCCATTGTCTTCCTCTCAACATTCTAAGAGACTTTAGTGCTTGGCATTTTCAATTTCTATGGCTAAATTCTTCTAGATCTAAGTTTATAGTATTTTCGGATTTCTTGGGTTTTGATCTATTTAACATTGTTATTTCCAAGTTTTGATGGTTCCATGTTGTAGGGAATTTCGTTCTACCCCATTTTGACCTATGGAAGTCCAAATTTGGACTTACGGTGAAGGTTTTATGGAGCTTGGAAGCCAAGGGTTCCATGACCATCCTTCTCAGGTTTTCTGAGAAGATGTGTCTCCACTTTCTCAGCCGCATAAAATTTTATTTCTCAGCCACTTAAAATCCTTATTTCCCAACCGCATGAGAAATCTTTATTTCTCAGCCGCATGGAATTTTATTTCTCAGCCGCATGAAATTTTATTTCCCACAGCCGTATGAAATCTTTATTTCTCAGCCACGTGAAATCTTTATTTCCTACAGCATGAAATCTTTATTTCCCAACCGCATGAGAAATCTTTATTTCTCAGCCGCATAAATTTTATTTTCCACAGCCGTATTAAATCTTTATTTCTCAGCCGCATGATTATTCCGTAGTTAATTTTGATTGTTGCATTACGCTATGTAAAACCTACAACCTAACCGCACGGGCATCGTTGTAGAGTTGTGCAAATCGTACTTGTACGAAAGTACTCATTTTGAATGACCATGATCCACGGCATGGAATTTCAATTAACATAGAGGCTACTAAGTTAAATAAAATAATGATTGCATGGAGAGAATGGATTCCCGAGTTCTTACATGGCAGCCCTCTTTGGGACTATTAGCGCCCAACAGGCCGGCTAGTTCCCACAGATACTGCAATTCTGCCACACGAACAGGGAGCGGTATTTGCTTATATTATTGTATATTGTATATTGATGATGGGCGTTCCGCTGGGACTCGTCTAATTCATGATTGGCGCAATTGATTGATTGGATAGACTAGCCTTGCTTGTCCATAGTAAAAACTAAGAAATCCTTATTGTATAATTCCAGGATAACTTGGGACTCACAGTAGTAAGCCGTAGGAGTTGGATGGCCGTTAAGTTGATTTGTTTGTGTATTGTACCTACTCTATTACCTAACTGAGATGATCAGAGCATCAGGACATGATGGGCCAACTTCTGTCCTTGTTTGGTTGGGAGGTTGGTTCGAAGTGTCATGATGTTACGTGAATTCCAGTAGCAAGCAGAGATCTATTATTATATTCTCTTATTTACTGGTTTAATGCCTCATATCGTGCTTTCTTGCGGTACTTGCTATTAGAGGTCTAACCTCTCTGGTTTTGCATGGCCAGATTTAGAGCCGGTCCCCGAGGACTCAGCTTACTTCTACCTCCAAGATGGTCAATACTAGAGGGATGATCGCAGGAGGACTCGAGTGGGTTCCTTACTTCCCCGCTCATTTTGTTACTTACTTTATAGTTTGCCATTTGGCACCGACATGTTAGTCGGATTGTCTTGTACTTACTTTTACATAATTGTAATTAAGTCAGACTGTAGCTGATAACAATTGTGTATACGATACTATATCATCTGGCTATGTTTTGTACAGCCAGATCTCAAAAATATTTTGACTAAGCGTTTGGGATGCCTTATTGCTTTATCTTAAATGTTCTCTGTTATTGCTTCTTGTTTGAATGATTGAGACAATAGATGTGAAGTGACCATAGCGAGACTTTCATGTAGTATGCACCCCCTTGTCTTTTAGACAGCATTGATCGTATTATACGGTATTCATCTACCCGTAATACGTAGCTGGCTGAGTCATTCCCCCGCTCTCCAGTATTCTGGTTCTAGGGCGTGACAAGGTTTTAGTGGTGGCCCATGCAGGTCTGATTTCAAACTTGTGGGGTATTTTAATTTATAGGATGTCTCAATCACACATGTTCCCCCTTGATCTCATGATTCGTTACTCTCGACTCTAGCTTGACATTCCAGTATCCTTTGACTTTATTGATCTTTCCTGTCCGATCGTTTGATTGTTCTTTTGTCCCTTTTCTTAGGGGCACCTCGTCCGCATCTGTCAGGATTGGGCAACAACAACAAGGGCAACATGGGCAACCTGACCAGGTTGGTCAGCAATAAGGGCCAGTACTACCTCAAGAGACTATCCAAGAAGAAGTGATAGTGGAACCAGTAGCTGGGCCACAGTATCCGGAGGTTCCAACGCCACCGATAGTTCCACCGACCCCTGTGGAAGTGGACACACCAGCTCTTCTGGAGATCATGAGAGGGATGATGGCTACTCAGCAACATCAGATGTTAGCCCAACAATGTATGCACACTCAGTTACAAGAGCAGAATGTACGACTTAACCAAGGATTGCAGACAGCTTTGGAAAGAGGGGCAAGGACAGATTCAGAAGCGTCAGCCAGGTTTTGCAAGTACAACCCCCGCCGTTTCGAAGGCACGGGGGATGCCATCTCAGCAGATGCATGGCTTAAGGATATTGAGGCCATTTTGACAGCCGCTAAGGTGCCGGCAGAAGAATGTGTGGATCAGGTGAAGTTGTTACTTCAGGATCTCGCACGTGATTGGTGGGAATCAGAGGAGGTAGGCATCAGACGTCCTGTGGCTTGGGACGATTTTATAGCAAGATTCAAGACAAAGTACTATAGAGTTGTGGCGCAGTTTGAGCTACAACAGAAGTTTATCAACCTCAGACAGGCTGGTAAGACTATAGATGCTTATGCAGCAGAGTTCTACAGATTGAGTAGGTTCGCCCCAGAGATGGTAGCAACAGAAAGCCAGAGGGCTATGAGGTTCCAGCAAGGGTTTCATCTTGAGCTCTTGCAATTGATAGAGGGGCACAACTATCAGACTTTCAATGAAGTGTTAACGGCGACCCGGAGGCATGAGATAACCGTTCAGAGGATCACGGTAAGGACTGGAGGTCAGAAGAGATCACACAGTCAGATTGAAGGATGAGGGAGAGCAGCACCCCGAGCAACAACACCGTCCCCTGGTATTCGTATTCACGATGTGGCAATACGAGGGCCAGCACCACCACCCAGGCAACAGCAGCAGCAGAGGAAGAACCAGCAACCCCCAGTAGGCTGCACTTATTGTGGGAAGGTAGGACACACTAGAGATGTGTGTCGGACATTGAACGGGCAGTGTTTGATATGTAGAAATTTAAATCATCGGGTTACCACCTGTCCCATGAATTCAAGGTCAGGAGGACCAGTACAACAATTTTCTGCTCTGCCAGCACCAGGGGCAGGACAATATCGAGGACCAGCGGTAGCAGTAAGACCGTTAGCACAGCGCCCGTTCATGACACAGGCTCAGATGTTTCGGCAGCAGGGACCGCCGATGCAGCAACACCAGCATAGACCACCCCAGCATCATCAAGGCAGGGGCCAGCAGCAGCACCAGGCTAGGCCACAACATGGAAACCAACAAGGAGGTCGAGGGCAGGCATTCACTCTGTCCTTGGAAGAGGCATTGGCATTGGGAGATGTTGTGGCAGGTAACATTCTTGTCGCCTCTTATCCCGCAGTAGCATTATTTGATTCGGGAGCATCACATTCATTTATATCTACACAATTTGCGACACGGCTAGGAATGGAGTTCGAGGCATTGCCAGGGAGGTTGAATATACTCACTGGTAATGGGCTCGTAGGAGTTAGTAGAGTTATTCTAGCATGTAGCATTGTAGTTTGCGGGCATTCCTTACCCGCCTGGTTGATAGAATTTCCTGTAGGAAATTTTGACGTTATCTTAGGCATGGACAGGCTGAAAGACAGTCATGCGACAATAGATTGTCGTAGAGGGAGTGTATCTTTTGATATTCCAGGCATAAAGAGGTTCACCTTAGTTAGATCAGAGGCAACTCGACAAGAGTAAGGAATAGTGACGGCAATGAAAGGAGTTCAGGTTCCAAAGGTAGTTGAAGAGTTTCTAGACGTATTTCCTGAAGAACTTCCAGGTCTACCCCCGGTTAGGGATATTGAGTTCAGTATAGAATTGGCACCTGGGACTAACCCGATATCAGATCGAGTTTACAGAATGGCGGATTCAGAACAGGCCAAGGTATATCAGCATATAGAGGAACTGAAGGAGAAGAAGTTCATCCAAGCTAGCGTGTCACCATGGACAGCACCAGTGGTACTTGTGGAGAAGAAGGATGGGTCATCCAGATTGTGTATCGATTACAGAAAGTTTAACGCGGCAACAGTGAAGAACAAGTACCCACTACCCAGGATCGACGACTTATTTGATCAGTTGAGCAAAGCTAGAGTTTTCTCCAAGATAGATCTTCGTTCAGGGTATCATCAAGTGAGGGTTCGGAAGGAGGACATTCCCAAGACAGCATTCAGGTCGAAGTATGGGCATTATGAATTCTTAGTAATGCCGTTTGGTTTGACCAATGCTCCAGCAATCTTTATGGATTTAATGAATCGTATCTTTATGCCGTACTTGGATCAATTTGTCATTGTGTTTCTCGACGACATTCTTGTATATTCAACTAGTGAAGAGGAGCATGAAGACCACCTCAGGAAAGTGTTACAGGTTCTGAGAGAGAACCAGTTATATGCCAAGCTCAGTAAGTGTGAGTTCTGGACGGATCATATTTCATTCTTGGGTCACATCATATCAGGAGCTGGAATAACAGTGGATCCCAAGAAGGTGGAAGCAGTAGAGAGTTGGCCAGTACCCAAGACCGTAGCTGATGTACGAAGTTTTTTGGAATTGGCAGGATATTACAGAAGGTTCGTGTCAGACTTTGCAAGACTTTCAGCACCCATGACCCGCTTGACACGGAATGATGTGCCATTCATCTGGTCGGCAGAATGCCAGACATCATTTGAGAATTTGAAGCAGAAGTTGATATCAGTGCCTATTCTTACATTGCCAGTTGGACCCGGAGGTTTTACAGTATATTGTGATACGTCAGGAAAAGGACTTGGATGTGTCCTCATGCAGCATGGGAAGGTGATAGCGTACGCGTCTAGGCAACTTCGGGACCACGAGAAGAATTATCCAACTCATAATTTGGAGTTGGCGACAGTAGTATTTGCTTTGAAGCTATGGAGGCATTACTTATATGGTGATCGAGTAGACATGTACACAGATCACAAAAGTCTGAAGTACATCTTTACTCAGAAGGAACTAAACATAAGGCAGAGAAGATGGTTGGAGTTGATCAAGGATTACGACGTGGAGCTTCAGTATCATCCTGGCAAGGCTAATGTGGTAGCAGATGCTCTCAGCAGGAGAGGCGGCGCATTTATGTTAACAACACAAAGGCATATCTTAGAAGACCTTCAGGAGATGGGCACCGAGGTTATACTTCCTAGTGATGTAGGAGTTCTGGTGAGTCTACAAGTTCAATCCGACTTGGTAGACAAGATCAAGGCAGCTTAGGCACAAGATCCAAGGATTCAGAAGCTTAGGACAGAATGTGAGTCAGGACTCAAGAAGGAGATGAGAATCCATGAGGATGGTACACTTAGGTTTGGATCACGTCAATATGTGCCTAGTGGAGATATCAGACATGAGGTTATGGCAGAAGCTCACAGCTCTCAGTATTCCATACACCCTGGAGGGACCAAGATGTACCAAGATATCAAGCAACACTTCTGGTAGAACGGGATGAAGAGGGAGATAGCTAGATTTGTTTCCCGTTGCTTGGTATGTCAGCAAGTGAAGGTAGAACAGCAGAGGCCAGCTGGGTTATTGTAACCGCTTCCTATCCCGAAATGGAAGTGGAAATATATTACAATGGACTTTGTGACCGGTTTACCGAGATCACCAAGTGGTAAAAATACTATTTGGGTGATAGTAGATCGGCTTACAAAGGTGGCGCACTTTCTTCCTTTCAGAGTAGGATAATCTACAGAAAGGTTGGCAGAATTGTATATGCAACAGATAGTCAGGCAGCATGGAGTCCCTGTCAGTATTGTGTCAGACAGAAATACGCATTTTACATCACATTTTTGGAAGATCTTACATCATAGCCTAGGTACCAAGTTAAGATTTAGCATGGCTTACCATTCCCAGGCAGACGGGCAATCAGAAAGAACAATTCAGACTTTAGAAGACATGTTGCGAGCTTGTACTCTGGATTTTGGAGGATCTTAGGAGAGCCACCTGCACTTAGTGGAATTCTCATACAATAACAGTTATCAAGCCAGTATCCAGATGGCGCCATTTGAAGTACTATATGGTAAGAAGTGTAGGTCGCCACTGGCATGGATGATATTGGGGAGAGGAAGATGCAAGGCCCGAAAATAATTGTCCAGACCGTTGAAGTGGTTAAGGGAGTTAGAGAGCGACTACGAGTTGCACAGGATCGGCATCGTCATTGGACGGACCAACATCGTAGGCCGCTAGAGTTTTCTGTTGGGGACCACGTGTTCTTACGGATCTCACCTACCCGTGGGGTCATTAGGTTTGGCGTTCGTGGGAAGTTAAGTCCGCGGTACGTAGGCCCATTTATTATTCTTGATAGGATAGGCGATGTTGCTTATCGTTTATCCCTTCCACCTTCGTTACGAGAGGTGCATGACGTGTTTCATGTATCTCAGTTGTGAAGGTATGTATCGGACCCAAGCCATATCCTTGATCATTCTGAGCTGGTTGTTGGCACCAACCTGTCTTACGAGGAACAGCATGTGTCTATTTTGGACCGAAGAGAGAAGATACTCAAGAACCGAACAATTAGTCTTGTCCGGGTTGCTTGGGGTCATCACTCTTTAGGGGAGTCAACGTGGGAACGTGAGGATGATATCTTATCACGGTATCCGCACCTGTTTGACTCACAAGGTATATTTTTCTCTGTATACCTTGATGGTCTTAACTCCTCATGCTTATCACCTTATGAGTAGAATTGCTTGATGTCGTAGATTGTTAAACATAGATACGCTACTTGCTGTTATCATTGTAGAATAATTGCTTACTCAATTTACTTGTATTTAGATTAGTTTAGCTTTGACGTTTCTATCCTGCTTGGATCTAAAATTTCGAGGACGGAATTTTTTTAAGGAGGGTAGAGATGTCACTTCCCGTTCCCAGAATACGTATTCTAAATACATGTACTGCTGGAATGTATTCATTTAATATTTATCATGTATTGTTCTGTATTTAAATTCTTTTCATTTTTTGCTAATTATTTTCTGTATTTTATTTCTGTATTTTACTTTCTGCTTTTATACTCTGCTTTAGCTTTGTTTTGGGTTTGGCTTGAATTGGTTTAATTATGTTGGTTCATCATGAACCGAAACAAATCCCTACCTACCATCACCCCTTCATTTAAAGCCCAAACTCTTTCTCTCTCTCTTCATTACTTCTTCTCATTACTCTTCTTCTTCCTCATAACTCTCCCACCAACCTAGAAGAGATAGGCAAGTGCCAACTTGCTTCTTGATGGATCTCCATTTTTGTTGTTCCATTGTCTTCCTTTCAACATTCTAAGATACTTTAGTGCTTGGCATTTTCAATTTCTATGGCTAAATTCTTCTAGATCTAAGTTTATAGTATTTTTGGATTTCTTGGGTTTTGATCTATTTAATATTGTTATTTCCAAGTTTTGATGGTTCCATGTTGTAGGAAATTTCGTTCTACCCCATTTTGACCTATGGAAGTCTAAATTTGGACTTACGGTGAAGGTTTTATGGAGCTTGGAAGCCAAGGATTCCATGACCATCCTTCTCAGATTTTCTGAGAAGATGGGTCTCCACTTTCTCAGCCGCATGAAATTTTATTTCTCAGCCACGTAAAATCCTTATTTCCCAACCGCATGAGAAATCTTTATTTCTCAGCCGCATGGAATTTTATTTCTCAACCGCATGAAATTTTATTTCCCACAGCCGCATGAAATCTTTATTTCTCAGCCACGTGAAATCTTTATTTCCCACAGTATGAAATCTTTATTTCCCAACCGCATGAGAAATCTTTATTTCTCATCCGCATAAATTTTATTTCCCACAGCCGCATGAAATCTTTATTTCTCAGCCGCATTAAATCTTTATTTCTCAGCCACGTGAAATCTTTATTTCCCACAGCATGAAATCTTTATTTCCCAACCGTATGAGAAATCTTTATTTCTCAGCCGCATAAATTTTATTTCCCACAACCGCATGAAATCTTTATTTCTCAGCCACGTGAAATCTTTATTTCCCACAGCATAAAATCTTTATTTTCCAACCGCATGAGATTTTTATTTTCCAACCGCATGAAACTTTATTTCCCAACCGCATGAAACTTTATTTCTCAACCGCATGAAACTTTATTTTCCATCCGCATGAGATTTTTATTTCTCAGCCGCATGAAACTTTATTTCCCAACCGCTTGAGATTTTTATTTTCCAACCGCTTGAGATTTTTATTTTCCAACCGCATGAAACTTTATTTCCCAACCGACATGAGATTTTTATTTCTCAGCCGCTTGAAACTTTATTTCCCAACCGCATGAGATTTTTATTTCTCAGCCGCATGAAAATTTATTTCCCAATGCATGAGATATTTCTTTCTCAGCCGCATGAAACATTATTTCCCAACCGCATGAGATTTTTATTTCTCAGCCGCATGAAATTTTATTTCACAACGCATGAGATATTTATTTCTCAGCCGCATGAAACTTTATTTCCTAACAGCATGAAACTTTATTTTCCAACCGCATGAGATTTTTATTTCTCAGCCGCATAAAATTTTATTTCCCAACCGCATGAGATCTTTATTTCTCAGCCGCATGAAATCTTTATTTCCCGAATTTGGCATTAATTAACATTGATTGTTATCTTGATTAATAATTGATCATGCGTTCCTAGATGGAACTAAGAGACTGGCTAGTCGTCTTATTGAATTAAATGGAATGAGACACGTTCAAATGAACTATGGACTATTGCAATCGACTGGCTAATCCCGAATATCGGCATACAGGCACATGCAGGCATCAATTTATTTAATTATTTATTTTCTATAAAAGCAACATGTGTACTCTATGGTCAAGGCATGATTATTCCGTAGTTAATTTTGATTGTTGCATTACGCTATGTAAAACCTACAACCTAACCGCACGGGCATCGTTGTAGAGTTGTGCAAATCGTACTTGTACGAAAGTACTCATTCTGAATGACCATGATCCACGGCATGGGATTTCAATTAACATAGAGGCTACTAAGTTAAATAAAATAATGATTACATGAAGAGAATGGATTCCCGAGTTCTTACATGGCAGCCCTCTTTGGGACTATTAGCGCCCAACAGGCCGGCTGGTTCCCACAGATACTGCAATTCTGCCACACGGGCAGGGAGCGGTATCTACTTATATTATTGTATATTGTATATTGATGACGGGCGTCTCGCTGGGACTCGTCTAATTCATGATTGGCGCAATTGATTGATTGGATAGACTAGCCTTGCTTGCCCATAGTAAGAACTGAGAAATCCTTATTACATAATTCCAGGATAACTTGGGACTCACAGTAGTAAACCGTAGGAGTTGGATGGCCGTTTAAGTTGATTTGTTTGTGTACTGTACCTACTCTGTTACCTAACTGAGATGATCAGAGCATCAGGACATGACGGGCCAACTTCTGTCCTTGTTTGGTTGGGAGGTTGGTTCGAAGTATCGTGATATTACGTGAATCCCAGTAGCAAGCAGAGATCTATTATTATATTCTCTTATTTACTGGTTTAATGCCTCATATCGTGCTTCCTTGCGGTACTTGCTATTAGAGGTCTAACCTCTCTGGTTTTGCATGGCCAGATTTAGAGCCGGTCCCCGAGGACTCAGCTTACTTCTACCTCCAAGATGGTCAATACTTGAGGGATGATCGCAGGAGGACTCGAGTGGGTTCCTTACTTCCCCGCTCATTTTGTTACTTACTTTATAGTTTGCCGTTTGGCACCGACATGTTAGTCGGATTGTCTTATACTTACTTTTACATAATTGTAATTAAGTCAGACTGCAGCTGATAACAATTGTGTATACGATACTATATCATCTGGCTATATTTTGTACAGCCAGATCTCAAGAACATTTTGACTAAGCGTTTGGGACGCCTTATTGCTTTATCTTAAATGTTCTCTGTTATTGCTTCTTGTTTGAATGATTGAGACAATAGATGTGAAGTGACCATAGCGAGACTTTCATGTAGTATGCACCCCCTTGTCTTTTAGACAACATTGATCGTATTATACGATATTCATCTACCCGTAATACGTAGCTGGCTGAGTCATTCTCCCGCTCTCCAGTATTCTGGTTCTGGGGCGTGACAGAAATGGAGGAGTTACCTATACTTGAACTTTCAAGAAAAAACCCCTTTTCAATAGCTCTTCTCTTGATGTCCCAATCCACTCAAATCACAACAAACTGAGATGAAACTTCAAAATCAGCAAGAATAGGTATATTAGAACCTAATGGAAGAGATTTGAATGAAAAAGGAAATGGAATGGGAATCTAGGGATTAAAAGATGTAGGAACAAACCTTTCCTTAAACTTTAAGCTTTCCTAAGAAAGAGGCAACCCTAAAATTAGGAGAGTACTTATAGGGTGATGTTCCCAATAATGATAGGGGGGGCCGGCCACTTGTCTAGGGATTAGGGTTTTGGAATTTGTCTTGGGCTTTGGGCCAACTTACAAGGCTATGAGTTAAATGATTAATTAAAGGTGCTAAATCATAAGCCATGACTTATGACTTTCTAATTCCTATTGCTAACTAGAGTCTATTGACCAAACCAAGGGTTAGCTTAGGTTAGACTAGAGTCATATAACCTAACCAAGTCTATACTAACTAGGGTTAGCTTCTAGGTTGGTCTACAAGGGTCAAAACTAGTCAAAGTCAACCTAGTCCAAACAATTCCAAAATAATTCCTAAAAATTCCCATAAATTCAAATAAATTCTAATAAATTTAAATTACCCCAAAATGTCAAAAATACCCTCAAACTAGAAATGATAAACAGAATACCCTAATCATAAGGCTAGGCTCTAGGTCAACCGGTCTCCAAGGTTACACTATCAAAACACCAAAATCATAAGTCATGATTTAAAAATAGTTTTAAATGATTAAAAATCATCATAAATCATATCATGATTTAAATATCATTATTAAAAGACTAAAATTACAAAATTTCAAAATTACCCACTTCTAGAAAACTGGGTGTTACAATCCTATCCACCTTATAAAAATTTCGTCCTCGAAATTAAAATGTTCCTACTCCTTCTAGGTCAAACCCCCATAATCAAAGTCTCAGAACTTAAATAAACATACGATTAAAAAGGACGGCATACAGAGTCATGGCATACGATGGTAGTGAAGTCTCATCTAGGTATACTAGTCATGCTAACCAAAACGGTCATAGGGTATCAAAACACACAAGCAATCTAGGGTGCTAAACTAGAAAGGATACAGAAATAACAATCATCAAGACTGTAAGGCAGTCTACCCTCCTATATGAAAACTGGTACTTATCAAAAATAAAATATAATAAAGATAACTACTATTTATCTATTAAGGGATACTATTCAAGAAAATTAAAATCAAAAGTTAAAGAATGAAAGTCAATCGCATGGAATCCAATCACAATGTGTATATATAGAGAGTGTGTTAGAGAGAAAAAAGCTAGCATTATGTAAATGTTATGTGGTTCGTGTATCCAGCCTATACTCTAGCAGTGTGTTTTAAAATGATTCCAGGGTGAGTCCAGTACAAGATGAATCTAATACAAGATAAATCCAGTAAGGGACGATTCCAGTTATAGTGATCAATGATTCCAGGGTGAGTCCAGCCTATACTCTAGCAGTGTGTTTTAAAATACCGAGATCGACATGTAAACGACTATGGGTAATCCGGCACATCACACACCTGGCCGGGTGTGAGATGGCTATCATTCCAGTTTGATTCCAGCAAATGATGATTCCAGAAATGGGATATGTCTACATGTCTTACTCTAGTATTTCCCCTCCCAGCAAGTGAATCCAGAAATCCGACACAATGATTCAAGATGCGTCCAGCCAGAATATAATGATACCAGTAAATGATTCCAGAATGATTCCAGTAATAGAGGCCAGATAATAAATGTGTGTCGTATACATGAATCCAGAATATCCATACGTGTTGTAATAGAGAATCGCATACAACTAACTAGAACTGAAGTACAGTAATTGACAAATAAATGAGAGAACTATCAGAGAATGTACTCGTTTGCTACTCTGAGAAGAGTAATGTAATATCAGATGCCTGCACCAGAGTCACAATGTCCTAAACAGAGTAATATGGGTTATGACATGTTCAATATAAGAAAAATAAAAGCTATAATGCAAACTATATGATTTCTAGGTCAAACTAGGTCAAAGTCAACTCTAAGTCAAACCTGGTCAACTGTCTAGGTCAAACTAGGTCAACTCTGGGTCAACCAAGTCAACTAAGGGTCAAGTCAACTATCTATGGTCAAGGGTCAAAGGTCAAGGTCAAACTTGGTCAACTCTAGGCTATTGGGTCAACTACCTAGTCAACTAGGTCAAACTCCTGGTCAACTTGTCTAACAAGTCATTCCAGTCGAACCACATTCCTATACCAAAGCCTATAAAAAAATGACACTATATAACCATACCATAAGACTAAACCTATACCAATACCTATACAACCACTCATGGCTTAACAAAACCTTATCAAACCAATTCATATATCATATATACATTCCTACAATATCACATTCTTACATTCATTTGCATATATTCACCAAATACATATATGCATATTTACATACTTTCATACATGGATATATATATATCATACTTTCATACATGGATATATATATATATATATATATATATATATATATATATATATATATATATATATATATATATATATATATATATATTAAGATAGAGAGGGCTAAGGTTGTGCGTGTGTCAAATAGTGTAATAGGAAAACAATTCACTATATAAGGTGTGTGTAGTGAATAGGCATGCATATAGAGGGGGTTAAGGTTGTGTGAAGGAGTATACGAAATCAGTGATGTGTTTGTTGTTGGCCCAATGATTGTATCATATTTTTGAATATGGTTAATCTGTTAAGTTTAGCATTTCATTATCACTAATCTTCATACTATCACTATAGCATTTCTACTTATACTTATATCTTTGGTGATATGTGTCCATTGGTTTACATCTTAGTGATATGAGCTTATCTATCTTAAATTTAATTGGGTTGCCAAAATCAAAACTACGTTTTTGATTGTGGTCATTCAATTAAGTTTAATCATTCTGATATCACTAACATTTATGCCATCACCTTAGCACTTATACTTAAACTTTGCATAGTCCTAATGTGCTTTAATTTACCATACTTGCTACTATGGATATTGCTTTGTTCGTCTAACATGTACATGTAGAAAAGCAATAAGCAAGATCAATGTGGACATATGTAATGAAGAAATCATGGTGGGCCAAAGACGATGGATCCCACAAGATTTCTCTGAACCACCCGACGACATCTCTGGATCCACGTACCGGGGGTTCCGCTGCCCGGTCAGCGGACGGGGGTCGAGGGGGTAGCGCCCCTCGTCGGGGGTTCGGGGGCGAAGCCCCCGAAAGGTATTCAGTTTTCGCAAACTGGATATCTTTGGACAGCTGCCGCCAAGGGAAAAAGCCAGCACCTATCAAAGGAAGAAGCCAAGCCATGCCATCATCATTTCAAGACTCTGAAGAAGCCTGCACCTGCCTAAGTTTATCTGGAGTCTGTAATGAGTCTTAGGAATTATTGTAAACACAAGAAATGGATGGCAAAATCGAAAGCTAGGGTAGAAACTAGCCTAGGATCATTTTTGGCTGAAAATCGGCATACCGACGGTATACCGGTGCATACCGGCGGTATACCAATTTTATTCACATAAAGTTTCTGTCCACAAAATCGGCATACCGACGGTATACCGGATCATACCGACGGCATACCGATTCAGTAACGTTAAAATTCCAACGGTCGGATTTCTAGCCATTAATGATCCCAACGGCTATATTTCTAGCCGTTGCAATTCCAGACCGGTATACCGTCGGTATGCCGGATCATACCGGCGGTATGCCGGTTCGTGACTGAAAAGTTGCCTTTGGCTCTTTTCAATGCTTTGGTTATAAATAGCCTTGAACCCCTTCATTCAAGGTTGATGCTTTGAGCCTAAAAATTTCCAAACCACCAAAGCTTATCCACATACAACTCTACAAAGCCTTCATTTGCCATCTATAAATTGTGTTAGAGTTATTGAGTTGAAAAGTGAGATCTTCATCCTATTAAATAAGGAGATCAAAACCTATTGTGAAAGGTTGAAGTTGGAGAGTCTTCGTATCCAAACTCTCGGTTGAAGTTGGGGAGTCTTCGTATCCAAACTCTCGGTTGAAGTCGAAGAGCCCTTCGGATTAAAGCTCTTGTGTAAGAAGTTGGCGAGTTCTTCGGATCCAAACTCGTGTGTAACTATTTGCTCAAATAGTGGATTAAAGCCGGAGAGAGTTCCAGGACTGGACTGCCTCTTAGGAGGATACCAGGATATATCGGGTGTCGGTATTATGTTTGCTTCTTCTCTTGCACTTATATTTTTAAATTGCCAATTAGTTTGTGCTAAGTGCTTGATTAGCTAGCTTGACCCTATTCACCCCCCTCTAGGGTTCCTACAATTGGTATCAGAGCAAGGACTCTATTGTTAGGCTTAACATCCTTAGAGTAGATCCTTGTTATTTTTCTATGGCATCGTATTCTTCCTACTCCTCCTCCGATAAAGGGGGTTTTATTTCTAGTAGCATAGACAATCATTTTTCTTCTTAATGCAAGAAATGCTCTAAGTGGAAAGCCATGGCTAAACAATCTTTAGAGATTATTGACAACCTTCATTCTACCAATGAAGAATTTTCTGAAAAGGTTGTTCATTTAGAAGAATCTAATGAGTTATTAAGAAATGAAAACAATGTTTTATTATCTAGACTTGATTCTCAAAACTCATCATGTGTTTCTTTAAAGAGTTTGAATGAGGCTTTAATTTTGAAAATCAAATCTCTTTCCTCATCAATAGAAGATCTTAAGAGGCAAACACATGAGCTAAATCATTTGCATGATTCTTCTATTGACACTTTAAAGAAACAAAATGATGATTTTATTTCTAGAATTGTTTTATTTGAAAAAGAGAATAATGCTTTAAATGTTAAATTTGATTCTCTTACTTGCATGCATGATGATTTGCTATTAGAACATAATATTCTTAAAACCAAATCTTCTCATGCTCACTCTAGAGATTTTCATCATTCTAGTATGTCACATGTTCATAATCATGCTCATTCTGATACATGTGCACACACTAGTATTAGGTGCTTCTATTGCTCTCGCATTGGACACATGAGCTTAACTTGTCCTATTCGTAGGAGTTTTTCTACCAATGCTAGAGTAAATAGTATATGGGTCCCTAAAGCTAACAAATGTGGATCCAAGTTCTTTTGGATACCAAAGTCTTCGTCTAATGTTGTAGGTGGAGCTTCTTTTACCGGAACATAGCACCAAGGAGCGTATTGGTGGTTGCAAAGCTCAAAGGTCATCTTTCAAGCAATTGCACCAACACAAGTGTGGCCACTAGAGCCACTTTGGTAACATACTAAACGATTCTCTTTAAATAGTTTATTTTGGTAGAATCTAGCATGTTTCTCTTGATGCTTTGCTACTAGCTCACATTGATGTCCTTTAGTTGTCTCTTATATAAATCAATGTGAGATTTAATACTAGCATGCTTAGTTAATTTTCTTATTAATTCTTTTATCTAGCATGACTAGTTACTCGGCTTAAATGATTAGTTCACACTATGTAGTTTATCACTCATTTTCTATTAAGTGTGACACATTTGATTTATGCATGCTTGTTATTCTTGATCTCTATTTTATGAAGCATGCATATCACTCTAGTCCATAGGAGCTTGTTTTTGATTTGAGTTAATATGATTTTAACTCTCCGTCTTTAAAATTTTTGAAATAGTTACTTCCTGCCGGTTTGTTTTTAGTATGTAACATTTACTTTAAATCGGTATTTGTGAATATTTATGTTTAGCACAAGCTTCTTATCACTTGACAAGTATTCCCTTATACTTCCTTTTTAATCTTGTGCTTACATAATATATTCATTATTGATTCTCATACTTTATCTTGATTATCTTCTTGAGAATCAATTATGTCTTTGCCTAATGAAGGTTATTTATACTTGCTTTTGAATTTGTGATAGTTTTTCAAATATTTATTAAGGATACATGACTATATTCATTAAATTTCTATTTACATGTAGATCATGTATTTCTTATGTTTATATATTTTTTGTATAAATATCTTTATGTGGGCATTGATTTAAGCTAAAGTTTTATATTGACTTGAAGAGTATTTAAATATACTTTTTACCTTCAAACTTGTGCTTATCTCATACCTTAGCTATTGATTCCTTTGACCATATTTATTCTTCTTGAATCAATTAGCTTCTTCCTTAAAGTCTTCTTTTGATGATATCTTCTTGACTTTTTGGTTGGCATTATGGATACGTGTTCTTAATTGGTTTTTGATCTTTTCATGTATGCCTATTCGTGATATATATAGTTTCATATATATTAGTGATTCCTAACTTTTGATATTTATTTGTTTTATACCTTTAAGTTAGGATGTTGAGAGAGAATATTTGTTTATGCCTTGCACTTGACTATTTATGGAAGTTCTTTTAAGAATCACATGGTTTTGTGTCTTGTCTTATTTTTATATTTACCTCCATTTTTAGTGCACATTTTCAAATCTATATCATCTATATATTTACTATGGTGCACTATGAAAAGCTTTTGAAAATGATTCTTACTATCTTTAGCACATTTAGCTTTCTTGATCTTAATGATCTTTCTTTGCTCATTCCTTGGGTTTATGCTTCTTTTTGAATTATTGTTGCCCAATGATGTTTTTGTAGCACATGAGAATACCTGTAATTGTTACATCATATTTCTTATGACTTTAGCTACTATGGTTTGAGCTTTTATGTTGAGATTTTCCCATTTCTAGAGAATACACTTATTTCATAATGGCTATAATATTTTGCATTCTCTAGATCGATCTATTATTTTATTATCTTGGATTAATCTCAATACTTGACAAAGAGATTTATTTTAATTATGTTTTCTTGAGTATCTCTTTTGGTCTATACTTGATAAGAGATCAATTCATTTATTTGTCATCTTATGCTCTTATTCTTGCTTAGTAAAGAGTCTAAAAATCATTTTGATCATTCAAAATGTATTATACTTATATGAGAACTCTTTGCTTAAGCAAGTATTTTTAGTGTTAGTGACTTAAGATTTAATGAGCACATTTATCTTGTTAATGGCTTCCCTCATTAATCTTATTTGGATTATATAGTTTGCTTATTTGTGATATATTATTAAGCTATATAATTTTGGTTCACTTTCACTCCTCTAGCCATTATTTTTCTTTTCAATCTATATATGATATGCTAGTTTACATATACAAGATCTGTGATTCTTCTAAATGTATTTTGTATCCTATTTTAGATACATATGTTTGTTCTCTAAAAACTAGTTTTACAAATTCTTGATTAGATCTTGTTTCTCTTGGAGGTTTGTGATTCCTTTCTTTAAGTCTCCTTCCTTATTAGTCATTGGCATGTATCTCTTAAATTTCTCTCACTTTTGAGTCATGATTTCATCGTATTATCATTTACATCTCTTCTTTATTATGTTTGCAATCATTTAAATGAGAATGACTCTTTTCCATATTTTTATTATTTTATGAGATCTTATCATAAATATGGATTTGGAATTTTCTTTATGAGATTTGTTGGATCATGTTTAATTTGTTTATTTTTATTGTTAAAAGATCCTATTAGTTGAGTAGTCCTATATTATCTTATTATGTGATTATCGAACTAATTTATTTACTCTACTTTGACTACTCATGGATTGCCACATATGGGCCTTTGCTATTTGAACCTTATGGTTTATCATTTACCATTAGCAAGGTTTGGATTTTACCCGTTGATGGGTACATATGTGATAAAACATACCTAGTCCATGCAAAGCAATAAATTGGTTGATTATTTCTTAATTAGATAATCATGGACATGATGTTTGAGTTTTATTTTTTATTTTATTTTTTATTTTTGAGCTATATTCTGTCTATCATCATGATTGTTCTTAATTGACTTTATTCTTTTTCATGATGACATTTTCTCAAAGGATAATATACATTGATCTATCATATTTAAATATGAGATACTTCTATATAGATTAATGTATGCCACCTTTTGATTATATGTACTTTATTGGAATATTCTTTTAATTTCTCATCTTTAGTGGCTATTTATTGGTTATCTCTTTTTGACTAAAGATGATATTTTTCGTCTTTTGACGATATTGTAGCCTTATATGCATCGAGCAAGGGGGAGAAATCCATAGTTGATTTACCCCTAGATCTTTTAGTTATATATTTTATGCTATAAGTGCTTTGGAACTATATACGCATATTTTGAGGGGGAGCAAATCAATTGATTCAATTTATTTATACCCTTTAATATGTCGTATACCTAGTTCATCATGGACCCATATTTTCTTCTATTTCATATCTTATTGATTGAGGTCATGATATTTTTATTTTGAAGGGTTTATGAGAGTGTATGTAATTGTCCTTATTATCTTATCTCTCTCTTTTATATGGGTTAAATATGTCATCTTGCTAATATTAACTTTCAGATCTTATCTTGATGAATATTATGCTTTCGTTGATTTGGCTTTTCTTTCATGCTTAATTGATTTGGCTTTCCTTGTTGAGGACTTATCCAAAATTCATGATTCTTATCACCTTTGGTAGTACTTTGAGGGGGAGCATTCAAGTCGACTGAATTTTTCTTTCTCAAGTATTTTTCTCTTTTACCTTCATGTTTATCTAAAGGGTATTCATATAGCATGATAAGGTAATTGAGTTCAAATGCATGAACTTGGATAAACATATAGATTTTGCAAATAATGAGATTACTTTATATCAATTGTAATATTTTACATTGATCATTCTTTTATTTTGTTCCACTATTTATTTGTGGACAATTATGATTATTAATGGTTTCTTTGATCAATGTTTCAAGTTTACATCTTTTCATTGGTATCAAGTTTATTTAATGTCATATCTCAATTGGTATCTATTAGTTGCAATTATCTATTCCTCATGGCTCTTGTTTGAAATCCTTTATTTCATAGTTCTTTTCCAAAACTAGAGCAATATTTCATATCCTATTGTGTTTTGGATTTATTCCTTAGATTTCAAGTTGGTAAACTACTTATTTCTTGTTTTTCAAATTCCTTTGATTTTACCAACCATATTGTGTTATGACAAGCAATTTTCTATTTCGTACTCTACATTTGGTATGTAGTTTTATACACTTGTCATTACACCATTCTCCCATTGTTTTTCTTTAGTATATCTTGATCATGATTGTCTATGCCTTCCTCATGCTCTGATTTATGTACTTAAGATTGATTTCTTATCTATTAGTACGGGGGAGCGTATTTTTGATCATGTCAAAGGGGGAGAAGTATGTTTAAGTATGTATTTATAAGTAATCTAAGTAGTATGCTTTCAGTGATATTGCTTATGTCTTTTGTATATTAGTGATACATGCATCTATACTGTCCATACTAAACTTAACCGATTTGCCATAATCAAAAAGGGGGAGATTGTTGGCCTAATGATTGTATCATATTTTTGAATATGGTTAATCTGTTAAGTTTAGCATTTCATTATCACTAATCTTCATACTATCACTATAGCATTTCTACTTATACTTATATCTTTGGTGATATGTGTCCATTGGTTTACATCTTAGTGATATGAGCTTATCTATCTTAAATTTAATTGGGTTGCCAAAATCAAAACTATGTTTTTGATTGTGGTCATTCAATTAAGTTTAATCATTCTGATATCACTAACATTTATGCCATCACCTTAGCACTTATACTTAAACTTTGCATAGTCCTAATGTGCTTTAATTTACCATACTTGCTACTATGGATATTGCTTTGTTCGTCTAACATGTACATGTAGAAAAGCAATAAGCAAGATCAATGTGGACATATGTAATGAAGAAATCATGGTGGGCCAAAGATGATGGATCCCACAAGATTTCTCTGAACCACCCGACGACATCTCTGGATCCACGTACCGGGGGTTCCGCTGCCCGGTCAGCGGACGGGGGTCGAGGGGGCAGCGCCCCTCGTCGGGGGTTCGGGGGCGAAGCCCCCGAAAGGTATTCAGTTTTCGCAAACTGGATATCTTTGGACAGCTGCCGCCAAGGGAAAAAGCCAGCACCTATCAAAGGAAGAAGCCAAGCCATGCCATCATCATTTCAAGACTCTGAAGAAGCCTGCACCTGCCTAAGTTTATCTGGAGTCTGTAATGAGTCTTAGGAATTATTGTAAACACAAGAAATGGATGGCAAAATCGAAAGCTAGGGTAGAAACTAGCCCAGGATCATTTTTGGCTGAAAATCGGCATACCGACGGTATACCGGTGCATACCGGCGGTATACCGATTTTGTTCACAGAAAGTTTCTGTCCACAAAATCGGCATACCGACGGTATACCGGATCATACCGACGGCATACCGATTCAGTAACGTTGAAATTCCAACGGTCGGATTTCCAGCCATTAATGATCCCAACGGCTATATTTCTAGCTGTTGCAATCCCAGACCGGTATACCGCCGGTATGCCGGATCATACCGACGGTATGCCGGTTCGTGACTGAAAAGTTGCCTTTGGCTCTTTTCAATGCTTTGGTTATAAATAGCCTTGAACCCCTTCATTCAAGGTTGATGCTTTGAGCCTAAAAATTTCCAAACCACCAAAGCTTATCCACATATAACTCTACAAAGCCTTCATTTGCCATCTATAAATTGTGTTAGAGTTATTGAGTTGAAAAGTGAGATCTTCATCCTATTAAATAAGGAGATCAAAACCTATTGTGAAAGGTTGAAGTTGGAGAGTCTTCGTATCCAAACTCTCGGTTGAAGTTGGGGAGTCTTCGTATCCAAACTCTCGGTTGAAGTCGGAGAGCCCTTCGGATTAAAGCTCTTGTGTAAGAAGTTGGCGAGTTCTTCGGATCCAAACTCGTGTGTAACTATTTGCTCAAATAGTGGATTAAAGCCGGAGAGAGTTCCGGGACTGGACTGCCTCTTAGGAGGATACCAGGATATATCGGGTGTCGGTATTGTGTTTGCTTCTTCTCTTGCACTTATATTTTTAAATTGCCAATTAGTTTGTGCTAAGTGCTTGATTAGTTAGCTTGACCCTATTCACCCCCCTCTAGGGTTCCTACATTTGTGTCAAGTGATAGTATTCTCAGTTAACAAACTCAGGAATTGAAATTAATGTCTAACACATATTTAGAGAGGCATGATTTATAACTGTTAAACAATCATTTCAACATATCACTAGCTAACTTACCACTCACTCACAAGGGTTAGGGGGCTGGATGGACTGTCATCATGGAAGGGGCTGTCAAGTGTGGATCAATTGGACTGAATGTAGGTTCAAATGGGGCTGGGAATGGTCAAATGATTAGTGAAATGGGGGTTCAATTAAATGGGTGAAGGGCTGTGAACTAGACATGGTTGCACATACATGAAAGGGTCTGATATTGTAACTTAGAGCACTGGACTAACAATGAGGGGACTTGAAATAACTAATATAGGGCTGAACCCTCTAGCCCACACCTAAACTAATACCTGTATCAATCATGATATGAACATTAGAAGGAAATGGGATGAAGGATGTGTTATATGACAGTTGGACTGGTCGAGCAAGGCAGGAATTTAAATCACAGTGTTGACAGAGGGTAGTTGTGTATGAACTGTTCTCAGGAATTTAGAAAGACAGGGAATGTATGTGGCATGTAGGGTGAGTGACTATGTGTGACACATGAGAAACAAGCACACAATTGTTCTCAGGTTCATTGATTAACACATGACAGTTCCATGTGTTTCAAATTCCTGTGCAACCTAACCTCACAAACTCAGATGGACTAACTGATACAGAGGCCTAAGGTCTGATACACAAGCAAGTGATATAGGGCCAAAGCTTTGGGCATGTCAAATGACAGAACATATACAAGAGTGCAAAATTTGAAAGGATGTAATGTGTGTGGACAATATGGATGCAAGTGAACATGTAATGTGTGTATAGCATGCTAGGTGAGGCGTAGTGAGTGTCAATACAAGAGTGTGTGCAATGTGTGTGTTAGGCTTGAGGGTGATCCTGAAACAGTGATCTATATTAGGAAAATTAATGAGAGAACATGTGTGTGTAGAGAGTGTCACATGAGGGCATGTGGGAAATCCTGAAATCAGTGAGCACATAAAGAAAACAGGAAAATAGGGAAATACATTAGTGTAAGGCAAGGTAGTGTCAAATAGGATGTGTGCCTCTAATACATGTGTATAACAGTAGGGTGTATCTTGTGAGGATGTGTGTAGAGTGTGTATGGTGCATGGCAAAATCAGTGAGTATATGGGCATGAGAGCATGGTGTGTGCAACATAAGATGAAGACCAATGTTGGTATGAAAAAATAGTAGGGTGTCAAAAGTGTACAACCTCAGGATTTGCAATGTGTGTTATGTAATTGAAACATTGAGGACTGAATAATGTACATATCATTCAGCCATTCTCAGGAAACTGAGATTAAGTCTCAGGCATAGTATTGTATAGCAATGACAGTCCATAGCAATTAACATTTTAATCCAAACTAAAATCGAAAAGACCCAATCTCTACACAACATAAACTCCCCCCCATCTCAAGTACAAAAACCTATCTAACTTGAAGATTCATCCTAGCAGTAGTTAATACAATGTATCTGAATCTAACATGCTAAATTTAATACCAAATTTCAGGTTCCCTGAAATCTCAGGTTTCAGTTATCAGTTAAGCCATTCAAATCCCTTTCAAAAACCATAAACTTAACACAAATCAATACCAAGATTTCAGTATTCTAATACAGGTGTAAACATGGCTGTTTAAGCATCAAAATACAGTTAAGAACATGGAAATTTAAAATCGGAAATCAACTTTAGTTAATAGAACAAATTTTCAGAATGAACTAATCAATGTATCAGTTGACTCTTCATCTAGCAGCAACTAATACATGTGTAAGTGAATCAAAAATGGCAATTAACATCGAGGAAAATTGGGTTTAAACAGGGAATTTAAAACAGAACTCAATCTCAAGAATGGAAAATAGTGAACCCGTATCAGTAAAATGGGGAAATCGAAATTCGAACATCAAAATCATGCTAATGTGATCACTCAATGGTTGGTAAACCATCTCCCACCTGTACCCGTGTCCTACGAGTTATCTCGTGTCCTGGGGAAACAGGACACGACGTGACTCAGCTCACGAACGCCACAGACACGCGCACAAGTGCACAGCGTCGTGCACGCGTGTGTGTCGCTCTAGGACACGACACGGGGCGACCCGTGTCTCGTGCTCATGCACGTGGGTTCGCCCATAGTAGGGCTAGGTGTCTACGTGTCTGTATCGTGTCTAATGTATGTCGTGTCTAAGTTATAAGGTCGTGTCAGTGAGGTCTGTGCACTCGTGCACAGGCTGTGCTCGACCAGTACGAGTGAGTTTTCTCCGTGCACACTAAACGAGAATCTATAAAACTTTGTAGGTGTTGTGTCAGTCAATAGGCCACCGTGTCCACCAAAAATCAGGGCTTGAGTCGTCGTGTCGTGTCCGCAATGGCACCCGAGCAGCAGGGCACTGCACGGTGTCCTCGTGCACGCATTCGTGTCCAAATTTGGACACGAAAACCAACCCAAATCGTGTTCAGTCATATATAAACATAATCTACATATAATAAGCTTTCCAAATATGTAATTTGTTTTGAAAAACATTAACATACGATCCATTGAGGCATTTCAACAAATACATAGACACGTGTCCGATACGGACATCAAACGGACACGAAATCCACCCAAATTTTGAGGACACCTAGGGGACTCCTAGATCTAGCCCTAAATGCAAAAAAAAAAAACAGAAATTTAATTCAATTTAAAAGATTTTACCTATATGTGCAAAAAGCTTGGAAAAGCTTCAAATGGGGGATTCTTCCTCTTGATGGCAAAAGCTGCAAATTGATCCAAAGCTGGGATTAAACCCCACAATCAGAAAATAGGGGAGTATTAGGTTCTAATGCAAGAAACTAGGATTAAAAAGGAATAAAAATGGATTTATGGGGATTTTTGGGAAGGGGGAACAATACCTCTCTTTCTCCAAGTGTTGGAATAAATAAAGGAGGCAAGCCCTAATAAATAAGTATTTATATAGGATGGAGATCCCTATGTGGCTGGTCATTTAGGGTTTTGTTAGGGTTAGGGTGTGAAATAACGGGCCATGGGCCAAGTCACAAGTCATTAAGTCCTTAAATCACTAGTCCTTTCATTAAAATCACAAACCATGAAATAATTCCACTTAAACTAATCCTCTCATTCTAAAACTAATCTCTAATGACTAAAAGTAGGTTAACCTAAGTTAGAGTAGGGTCACCATGGCTAGGGTTAGCTTTTAGGTTAGTCCACTAGGTCTCAACAAGTCAAGGTCAAACTAGAATTCACCAATTCAATAAATAATCAAATAAGTCAAATAAGTCTAAATGACCAAATTACCCCTAGACTAAAAATGATAATTAAATATTTCTAATCACATGGTTAGGCTCTAGGTCATGCAGTCTCTCGGGTTTCACTAGCAGCACATCAAAATCACAAGTCATGACTTAAAACAGTTTTTAAATAGTTTAAAAATGATTAAAAATCACCAAAAATCATAATGTGAAATAAATATAAATAAATTATAATTATAATTACAAAATTTTAAAATTACCTTCATCTGAAAAATTGGGTGTTACATACTCTAATATCTACAATATAAGATACTAGGATACCCTATATATCATCTGTCCTATATGTTACCCAATACTCAAAATTCCTAAATATTACATACCCACACTCAACCAAGTGTTACCCTCTCCACACTAATACACTTTACCTATGCACCAAACTCGCTGACTTACCTTTGCCACACTCCCTCTAATCCTTTCTATCTTCTCTGCATCAGTCCTCTATCCAAATCCCCTGCTCCCCTTGCTTGGGCAGTCTCCATTGGACTGAACTTCAACTTCATATCCCCTAATTGCATTTGTTTTCCCCTTTCATATCAATCTTTACTGACCCCTGTATCAGTTTTGTAAACTGATATAAATCAGTTTTTGAAGAAACTGAACACACATCAGTTGAAAACTGATGCAAAAGAGTTCAGTCCTATGGACTGAACACCCTATCTCTTCCTTTCATGTTTCATATATACCAAGATACCACACACACATACTCACATGTATATCTATATTAGATATAAACAATTCCTATCCCATAGTTAGCTTCTTATATGATTTCTTCACCATTTTCCTCAAACCTTACACCTATCTATTCTACATCTAAACTTTATCCCTCTTCCTATATACATGGCCTATATATATATATATATATATATATATATATATATATATATATATATATATATATATATATATATATATATATATATATATATATATATACAAGTTCTTATAAGGATAGCTCACATATTCCTTGCTCTCCTTTAGTTCAGTCCAAACTGAACCCCCTGATCCCCCTTATCTGATACTTCATTTGTTGGGAAGAACTGATATGAAATCAGCTTGAATATATCCCTAATTCATCCTTGTGGACCACATATTAATTTTTGAAAACTGATATACTAATCAGTTGACCATAATTCGAGCCCCCACATTTGTTCCCTTGCTCTCCATTACCCAATGCATCACTATGAATGACTGATACCTCATATCGGTTAAGGACTGATATACCATCAGTCAAGTGACTGATACTAGTATCAGTCAAGAGACTGATACTCAAGTCAGTCCTAAGACTGAAACCCTATCCTGTATCAGTCCAAATAGACTTCAAGGCAACCCTCTTTCACTGTCATCTCCAACCCAGTCTCACATGGACACTACATATCCCCTTCTCTCTCTCTCTCTTGGACATGAAACCCCAACTTCAAATCAGTTCAGTTGAGGATTGAACATATTCCAGCCCATGCTAACCCCCATTCTTCACTATCAGTCCCTCTGATCACAGGATCAGTTCAAATGACTGATACACACAATATCCCCTATATGAATTTACATAGACAGTTATCTATTGTCATATATATATATATATATATATATATATATATATATATATATATATATATATATATATATATATATATATTTATATATATTTATATATATATATATTGCATACATTACATGTAAATTATTGCTAAATGTAAATAAGTTTACACTATACCATATACACCCAATCATTTCATTCCAAGTCCCCAACTGACTGCTACCTAACAGTCCAAGTGGGATACCAAACATGTAGCCACAAATATACATATACCTTATATATATATATATATATATATATATATATATATATATATATATATATAAAATATATATATATATATATATATATATATATATATATATAATATATATATATATATATATATATATATATATATATATATATATATATATATATATATATATATATATACCTTAACTCATATACAAATACTTACATAACCCTAATGTCTACATGAGAATGTGGTTACATACATGAATGGATACACACAATTGTGAGCCATTGGCTAGTGTTACTTGTCCTGACAGTGTGTGCACCAATGTGTTGAGGTCTAAAATCCCTAAATTGGTCCCGTGTTCTAATACATCAAGACAATCCTATTTTTATCCATTTGTGGACGCTATTCTTACTACTAAAATATTGGTATTTAGCGACGGACCAATCCGTCGCTAAATACGTATATTCTGTCGCTAAATTAGATTATCGACTAATTACCGACGGATAACTGACGTCGATAAACATAACGTCGCTATAGAAAATACGTCGGTAATCCGTCGCTATAGCGACGAATTACCGACGGAACTACCGACGCAAATATAGTGACGAATTAGTAACGAATTCAAAATGTCAGCAACAACAACGATATATTAGCGACGGATTAGCGACATTTTCTAGTGCGCCAAAATATCAAATTTTCCAGAAGCTCAGCGACGGAAATTTCCGTCGCTGACTCGTCTGATACAGTTTTGATATCAGACAGAAACTCAGCGACTGATATTTCCGTCGCTAACCTGAAAATATTTCCAGGATTCCGTCGCTAATCGGCTGCTGGTTAGTCGCTAATCCGTCTCTGGTTAGTCGCCAATCATTTTATTTATACCACATTAAATTGTTCCAGCTTTGCTCAAACCTGGGAATACATACATAAACTCATTCCAAAAGTCAAATATGTCCAACAGTCATTCCAAAAGTCATACATAAACTCTATAACCCGAAATATGTCTAACAGTCATACATAAACTCTATAACCCCAATATATACAAAATAAACCCAAGCATCTCGATCAAACACATCCAACAATCAAATATGTTCACCAGTCAAATATAGTACATATACAAACACTTCCAACAGTCAAATGATAAAAACACGTCCAACAGTCACAATAGTACATATGCCCAAACTCATCATCAAATACAACTCATCGTTAAATATAACCAAAAAATAAACAAATCTTAAACTGATGGTGGTGGAGGTAGAGGAGGTGGCAGAGGCATAACCGGTCGTTCGCATGAATATAACTTTCCTAGGACCAAAGTGAGGATCCGCTATACGTCATCGGCAGGAATGACGTCTGGAAGAGTCGGCGGCACGACAAGAGGTACTGTGGTCGGAGGCGCAGTCGTTGGCGGAGGTGCTATGGACGAAGCTGGAACCGGTACAGTAGGCACTGTGGTCGTTGGCGGAGGCGCTATGGTTGAAGTTGGAGCCGGTATAGTAGGGGCAGGCATCAAACCTGCTGTAATCAGTGCTCCACTCATCTGCCCCACATGACCGTAGAGGGCTACCAGAATCTGTGTAATCAGTCGCAAGGTATAGGCGTCGGCAGTATCGTCGGTTTATGGAGGTGGAGGTAGTGGAGATAGAGGAGCTCTGGAATAAATAGACGACTGGGATGCCAACGATTCGGTACTGTACACGCTGCCCCCTTTCCCTCTACCTACGGCTTGTATCCACAAGTCATTCCTCATAGCCGACGACGGTGGCTGACTAGTCCCAGCTCCCCCCTCGGCAGTCCCTCCCTCACCGACTCGACTCTCTAAAGTCTCATAAGTCTCATATATTTATATAGGTGAATAGATTTAGAGTTAATATTGGTATTTTATTTTCGATGTAAGTATTATTATGGTTACGTTCTCATAGGTCACTTAAACTATTCTTTGATTTATAATGCTACTTAGGGTTATGATTTAGAGTTATATTTATATTAGAGTTAAGACTAACTATTTTGCTAAAGTAAATATTGTTAAGTACGTAAAGATGAAGAAAAAATGTAATTAGATATAGGACTCAGAAAACTTACGTAGGCTTTGGTCGCCCGATCATCTACGAGCTTCCCATCTTTCTTTCGCTTATGGGTACACTCGAAAACTTTAGGAAAGTCCATGGCGTTCGGATCTCCGCCTGCCTTGGCGACCTCCTTGTACTGTAACAATTAAACAACAATTTATAATTAAACATTAAACATAAACAATTAAAGAAATAACAAATAAGAATACTCACCAGCCATCGATAATGCTCAGCA
Source organism: Iris pallida (assembly GCA_029216955.1). Classification (NCBI taxonomy): domain Eukaryota; kingdom Viridiplantae; phylum Streptophyta; class Magnoliopsida; order Asparagales; family Iridaceae; genus Iris; species Iris pallida. The sequence continues at coordinate 2,080,711 of JANAVB010028197.1, forward strand.
ATTGGGATGGATCCACCCGTGTGGTGACCACCATTAGCACGGGCAGCCTTTGCCTTCTCACACTTGGCCTGATAGGCCGGAGTGTCCATCTTCTTCTTCATCTTCTCCCAGAATTCCTCCTTCAACCACTCCTTGCAAAGAGCGCTATTTAGTGTAGCCAACGCCTTCTGGTCGTTGACCATATCCCTCAACCTCTTGCTGGTGACGAACTTGTAGCACTTTCGGATCGCTTGATCTCTATGCGCAGGCCACCAGTACGACTTTTGCAAATAATGACAAATAAAAACAAATAAGTAAATATTTAAGAAATATTGTAAACAAAGACGATATTACTTAGACATACCTCAAGCATCTCGAGCCAAATGAATCGTCTATCAACTGGGATGTCCCCGAAGTTCAGATAGGGACCATGGAATTGTCGATGCATCAACTCCCCCAAATCTCTACTAGCCTGGACCGAGAAGAACCTGGAATAAACAAAACAATGTACGATTAGATAATAAATAGAGTATGAATAAATGTGTCTACTAACACTAGTATACTTACGTCATTCCATCGGCCCACAGCTCGGTACGAGTGATATTGACGGGCCGCTCTCGCAGGGTAAGAGGGTCTACAAATCTTGGTCGATGTATGTACAGTCCACGGTCGACCAAAAGGCCAGGATATGGGTTCGTTACAGTAGGAGTGACAGGTGTAGTCTCTGGTGTAGAATACGGGGCACCAGCACCGGTAAGAGTAGATGGTGAAGGAATATCAAGGCTAGCTCCGCCGACTGAAGAACGAGTGAACGACAAAGATAAGCCATTCTCCTCATCAACCAAATCATCCTCGCTAACTGCTCTGCGATCTGCAACCGGAGTACTAGGAGGAGCAGGAGTAGGAGGACAGGTTGACCCAGATCCTTGAAGTCGACGTGGACGACCTCGTCCCGCCATATATAAATCTGAAATAAAAAATAATGTGATGATACAAATAATCAATACAAATCTAATAAAAATTAAATAAATGTGTGTTGATACAAATAATCAATGCAAATCTAATAGGTAATACGTACTAATCTTCTTCATCTTCTTCGTAATCTGAATCTTCTTCATCTTCATCTTCTTTATTTTCACAATTACTTCCACTTTCACCTTCATCTTCAAATTCTTCCTCCTTATCCGATACGTTCATTTTAAACTCCCCATCTACATGAGGTAAGTCATCTATGTCAAGCTATTCGTTAACTATATCATCATCTACAGTAATGTCAACCTCCATGTCATCAATGCCGGCTAAACTTATATATGTTGGTTGAGGCATGCCAACCTTATCCTTCTGGTATGCTTGATCTCCAATATTATATGTATTTCTTGCTTTAGTTTTGCATACAGTCCGCCAACTACGAGTTATGCGTCGTCGACTAGGATAATTCGTGTAGTACACATGGACCGTTTGACTAGCCAACACAAACGGTTCAAAACCTATATAACTTTTTCCGTGTTTTATATCAATAAATCAAAACTGTTTGTCAATTCTCCATCCTTGCTTGGGTGTTGTGTCGAACCAATCACATTTGAACAGCACAATTTGGGTATCAAAAGAGTAATCCAACTCTACAATATCTCTTAGAACACCGTAATAATCAAATTCTGGATCGACGTTGCAGACTGAACCCCTTCTACAAACTCCAGAATTCTTTGTGGAATTAGCCTCCTCATCGACAAATGAGTGATTGATAGGCTTATCAGTGGTCCTAAATTTGAAGCCATTGATGGTATATCCATCCCAACATTTTGTCCTCTTGCTTGGTCCGATAGCTAGTGCTCGAAGTCTTTCGTCGGTCAATTATGTGCCAGGACAAAAAACCTAAAATATCACGTATCATAACGTCATTAGGACAAAAGTCCTTTCATCGATCAATTGAATTTAGAATAGTTAAATGATACTAATCCTTACATAGTTATGGAACCACGACGAAAATTTTCTGTCAACCACTCTATTAAGATCATCATCATCAATGTTAGGTCTCTCCATTTTTATCTCAGCTCTAAAAATACTGTGATAAAAACAAGAAAAGTTAGTAAAATTTTAACAAGTATATCGCAAAATTGGAGTATAACATAGCAAAATTATGTCTCTTACTTCTCTATATCTTCCATCTCCTTTATACCACTATTTAGGCAGATATACCGATGAGCGGCTTCAAACTCATCGTCCTCCAACCATCGTAACTTAGAAGCACTTGTAGGCTTGCCACCAACATTGAAGATAGTGTGGATTCCACGATTCGGTTTACCGACCTCACCTTCATATTTTCTTGGTGCTCTATTCCAGTTTGTTCTGACATGAGTATCGAAGTAGATTGAGCAGAAGTTTGAGACCTCCTCAATAATATATGATTCGCATATCGAAGCTTCTACATGGGCCTTATTGCCCACCTTCTTCTTCAGGTGATGTAGATATCTATAAATAATATATTCAATATTAGATTTGTTTGAGTAAAATAATTATTAGTACTAGATAAATAAATATTTTATACCTCTCAAATGGATACATCCAACGATAATGGACGGGCGCACCGATACGTTCTTCGTATGCAAGATGAATCGGCAAATGTTCCATACTATCAAAAAAGCTGGAAGGAAATACCTTTTCTAACTTGCACAATGTCAATACAATCTTCTCTTCAAGTTCAAACATATATTGCACCGTCAACTTACTTGAACACAAGTCTCTAAAGAATATAGATAACTCGGCCAACGGACCCCATACTTGAGAAGGCAACATCTCTCTCAGAGCGATATGAAGTAGACGCTCCATGAATACGTGGCAATCATGACTCTTCATCCCTACCAGCTTGCGTTCGTTGAGATTGACACATCTTGCCAGATTCGAGACGTAACCATCAGAGAATCTCAAGTTTCTAATCCAATTGCATACTATCAATTTATCATCCCTACTCAGTGTAAAAGGTGCTGAGGGCTTGACCCAGTTACCATTGGATCTTCGTGATAGATGCAACTCTGGATGCCTGCAATTAATTTCCAAGTCCATTCTTGCTTTGGGATTGTCTTTCATTTTTTCCTTGATATCCATCACCGTATTGAAGATATTGTCGAATACATTTTTCTCAATATGCAAGACATCAAGATTGTGTCTTATGAGATTGTCCTTCCAATAAGTTAAGTCCTAAAAGATACTCCACTTCGTCTAATTATGGCTATGTCCGAATCCTTCTAAGTGATGGTCCGAACTCGGATCTTCCTTTACAGTCGACAAATCCTCTAACTCTGTCCAAACGATATCTCCAGTCAATCTCAACGGGGAAGGAGTTAGTTCCTGTTTACCAGCTCTAAAGGCATCCATATTCCTTCTCCATGGATGCGACATAGGAAGGAACTGACGATGGCAATAAAAAATAAGCTTTTTCTCCATTCTGAAAGTGAAATCCCTTACTCTTTTCCATACATATCGGACAAGACATAATACCATGAGTACTTCACCCAGATAATATTTCGTATGTGGGGAAATCATTGATGGTCCACATCAATATTGATCTCATCTGAAAGTTCTGCTCCATTGATATATCATACGTCTGAACACCGAACTCACACAATTGTTTCAACTCGTCCACCAACGGCTGCAAGTAGATATCGATGTTCTTCTTTGGTTTTTTGGACCGGGTATGATAAGTGTCAAGAACATATAAGGAGTCTTCATGCACATCTACGGTGGCAGATTGTAAGGGGTCAAAATCATCGGCTAACAAGAGTACTGAGCCCCCGACTGTCCGAAAGGAGTGAATCCATCAAAACATAAAGCCAGTCGAACATTCCTAGGCTCTACAGCAAATTCAGGATGACATCGATCAAAATGCTTCCATGCCTCTCCATCGGATGGATGAGATAATTCTTCTTCATCCATCTTCCGCTCTTTGCTATGCCATGTCATGTGTTCTGCAGTATTCGAGGATATACATCCTCTGTAGCCTCTTTGCGAGCGGCAAAAACTACATGTATTTGTAAGGACACAACCTTGCTCGTGCAGTTGATTTTCCTTTGCCTCGAATAGGCTTGTACCGGTCCTCGTGACAGAAAATGCATCTGTCTTTATCACTGTTCTCCTTATAGTACAACATACAGCAGTTTCGACAATAATCTATCTTTTCGTAGCCTAATCCGAGTTTTCGTATCAACATCTTCGCGTTGTAAAAGGTTTCCGGCAAGTCCTTCTCTCCTTTTGGAACCAACTTTCTAACAAACTGAATTATTCGGTCGTAACATTCTTGCGATAAGTTAAAATCAAACTTGAGGTCCAACAACCTCATCACCACCGATAGGACAGAAAAGAATCACAACCCAGATATAACGGAGTATTGGCATGGCTAAACATATAATAGAACTCCTTTGCAGCAGTATTCGGATCCTCTGGATCATAACTTGGACCGACACAAGTCGTATCAAATACCAACTCACGTGCCAAGTTTTGATACCGATATTAGATGTGGTCTCCAAGAGTGGACTCTCCACATCCGTATTGAAGGAGGACTGATATTGTGGAACCAAAGGTTCTTCTTGAGCCGTCCACTCGTTATAGTTCGGTATGAAAGCCTTCTTGTAGAGGTGCTCTCTCACGAGATCTACCTCTCTGAATGGTATATTATGACAATTGACACAAGGGCACTTTATGAGCCTTTCGTCCATGAAATAAGGTTGGCTACTGGCGTATCTCAGAAATTCTTCGACGCCCGCCTTGAAATCATCCGTCAAACCAATCTTACTCTCATGTCACCAATTGTACATCCACGAACGGTTAACTAAGTATCGACTCATTGTTCAAACCAATTCTGTACCATGTACCATATATTAGGTAATTACAAGTAAAAAATAATTTAGTACCTAATTGTAGCAACCAAAGTTAACAGTATCAGTATCGAAATCGGTATCACACCATTTCTATGAGTATCGATATCAAAGTCGGTAATATCGACCATTCCTATAAGTATGGATATTGAAATCAGTATCAGACCATTCATAGGAGTATTAATATCGAAATCGGTAATATCAAAATCGAAATAGTATCGGCCTTGTCAAAATCGGATTCAATATCTTAATATCCGTATTGGGTTAGTATCGGCCTATCGGAATAGTATCGACCTATCGAATTAGAATTGGATATCCTTATATCATAATCGAATATCGGATATCGAAACTGGTATCATACCATTCCTATGAGTATCGATATCAAAATCGGTAATATTGAAATTGGGTTAGTATCAGCCTTATCGAAATCAGATTAAAAAACCCTAGCTATTATATTAACGAATTTCGGGTTAGCTATCGAAATCGGGTTAGTATCGGCCTTAACGAATTTTGAATAATTTACGAATACCAAAAACCCTAGCTACTACATTGTGTTCGCGTCCGTATCCGTCTCCAAAACCCTAGCTACTATATTGTGTCATAATTTTCATGTCCGAGAAGCATATCGTGTTCGTGTCAACAAAAATTATTAGAGAAAAAAAATTTGGTTATTACCTGAGGAGTGGGGGTTGCCCTATCGCCGGAGCGGAGCCGATGTGGGGGGCGGATGGAGGGGGACAGAGGGGGGCGGCGAGGGAAGGGAAACGGGGGCAGAGGTGGGAGGGGGGCGAAGAGGGGAAAGGAGGGGCAGAGGGGGGGGGGGGCAGAAGGGGAGACAGAGGGGGTCGAGGAGGACGGAGATGGGGGCAGAGGGATGGCGGAGAGGGGGGCACAGGGAGGGGGGCAGAGAGGGGATCGAGGAGGGGGGTCTGAGAGAGGGGCGGAGGGAGACAAAGGGGGAGGGTGTCATCGGAAAGGGGTCGGAGATGGGGACGGAAATGGGGGCGGAGATGGGGGTCAGAGAGAGGGGCGAAGATGGGGGTCGCCGGAGATGAGCGAGGAAGTCGAGGGAGCAGGAGGAGGAAATTTGGGGGGAAATTAAAATTTTGGGTAAAATTTGTAGAATGAGTATAGGGGGATACTTTTACAGAAGCTCAGCGACAAAAACATCCGTCGCTGAGGCGTCGGAAGAAAACTAGCGACGGATTCAGTAACATCCAATTGAATTATTTTTTAGGTAAATTATCCGTCACAAGTCATTCACAAGTACGTCGCTAATTAGCGATGGTTTTACTGCCACCGCTGACGTCCATCGGTAATTAACAGTATTTTTGTAGTGTCTAGCCTCACACACTACACACATGACAATTTTAGCCTATGGGACATTTCAACAAATACTTGGTGTGTCACCCTCAGATTTTTTTCCCAAAAATGACACAAAACGTATTCTAACTTTCAAATAAGGACTCATTAAAGTCTCAAAACTCTTCCTAAGGTTTGTCCTTATACATGGTTGAGTTCCTAAGGGTCCTATATCAAAACTATAATTGAAATGACAAGGTTAGAGGGTGTTTTACCTATTGGGAGATGGATTCCCAATGAACAATCCAATGGACACTAACTCGACACGAAACTCCTTAGCAAATGGGCTCTCCTCCTTGTTCCTAGTTCCAAGCTCCATGTAGGCACTTCCTTCTTGAGAGAATGTGAGGAATGGTGATGGAAAGAGTAGGATTTTGACAGAAATCAATGGTGGAATGGCTCCAAATAGTAAGGGCTCCAAAATAGAAAGATAGAGGCTTGTAATGACTGAAGTTAAATAGAGAGGGAGTCCCTCAAGTGGCCGGCCATGTATATCCTAGGTTAGAGCCTAACCAAAATGTCAATCATGCCCTCCAAGTTGTCATTTGGGTAATTAATTGCATGTGAAGGTTTGGGGTCATTTTTGACAAAAGTCTAAACTCTAAATAAACTAATTGGTCATGAATATTTAGTCTAATGGAACTAGTGTAATGAGTTGGTTTATGGGTCATGCCTTGCTGAAATATTGGGCTCTAGTTTAGTGTCTAGGCTAACGGGTCCACTAACACACGTCTATAATTAGGCTAACCTCTAACCATACCAACTAACCCAAATAAATTAAATAAGTACACACAATATTCCCAAATAAATATTCACATTACATAATAATGATGAAATGACAAATTTACCCCTATTTGGAAAACTGGTAGTTACAGGAGCCCCTTGGTAGATGTTGAAGAAAAGCCGACCTCTACGGTCCACAACTATTTCTGCCATAATTTGTGTACCATGCCTCCAAAGGTGGTACTGGCTCCCTTTCTGATGATATGGCTATGCACCTGCGTGGCCCTGAGGGGGTTCTGGGTCCATTGAGAGGATGAGTAGAAATCTCATCATGTCGGCCCTGAAGCTGGTATTTGGATATCAGCTTGCCCTCTTATCTACCATCGTCTGCAATATCTTACGAGGCCTAAGGGAGTTCTTAAAAAGGATAATCAAGTACGTCATGATATATAGTGAATTTCCTCGGGTGTAACGCACCATTCCTAATATACGTAGGACCCTGGTGCACTAGCATGCCAGCGATGTATCAAGTGGACTCTAGCCTAACTCAATACGTATAAGCTGTCCAACGGTCAAGTATAATATCAAAAATGCCTAGTCAACTATATCTCAATCCACATAAGAAATAAATAAGTAACATAAATTAAACACTATATAATACAATCGGCCGCCCTGTATTACACATGCTCGAGCAAGCTCAAGAAGAAGAATATAGCTTACAAAACTAGGCTATAATAGCAGTAAAATCTTGGTAGTAATATAGAGTGCAAGAGAAATTATAGCACAAAATATATGATAGATAATACCTATGTCGATACCGGAATCCTGCAGAAAAAACATCACAACAACTCTATACCTGGCGTCCATCAAACACCTGAAGATATCACCAGGTCCTCAGAGAGACGTAACAAGATACAAAAAAATATGCCATATAAATTGTGTAATAAAATAAAGGATGCATGTAATAGGGTGCCTAACTAGTCTACTGTAAAAATGCAGTTAAGAACAAACCACCAACACATGGTCACTTTGGCTACAGTAGGATTGGCATAGTTCTTAATTGGGTACCTGGGGCCTATGTCTGTAACACTCCGTAAATGTAACAGGGAATTAGTATAGTGGGGATCAGTACTTGCGTCTACGATGGAGCTTAAAAGGTATAATGGATAGTGCATACTTGGCTCATATGTCAAGGAGCTGTTCTCCCCACTCAATGTCTATCAATGTTATATCTATAACATATATGAACCTCTGCTAATCATGCAATTTCTATCAGCAATTATTTTCTATCCGTTGTACTTCTTAAACGTATCGGTGGCCAGCCGACTACGCGAGTCCATGTCCTACATGTGGCACTCAACTCATAATAAGCAAGTGTCAAGGACATATGAAATATACAAATACCTCACACAAATGGGTGGTCAATTAGTACTAGGTCATCAAGCCAAAAAGTAAACAAAAGCAGTAAAACGACTAATGTAGTCACCCGCACCCAAGTATGACTTAGATGCACAGTACGATAGAAACATGTAATAGTAATAACAAAAAAAAACAAAAATATATAACATAAATGAACAGTAAATAGTGGCCAGGTATCTTGCCTGGAGGTGGCGTACAAAAATAGCAATATCAAATCACTCAAATCGTCATAAACAAAGAGCAATAAAAGTCAATCCCGCAAACGTCCTCGGATGATGAAATAAAGATCATAAACATTTTGGCATAAAATAAATGGCTAAGATCGCCTACCCATAAGTCTAATTCTGGACACAGGGGCAAAATCATAATTTTGGGCCAAATCCGTGTCCGCCGTTGGACTCGCTTTGTACCGAAAATCATGCCAAACCCATGGTCTCTAAAAGTCCTTAAGTTATATGTCTACAGATCCAGTTTGATGATACAAACTCAATCATATATCCAAATTTGGATTTCGGTGAGCCGTGCACAATTTTACCTATTGGATCGGATCGTAGGCCCGCCAAAATAGCATTCCGGTCGACCTTCTCAGAATTGGACCAGACTTGACTCACATGACCAAAAAATGCTACGAGTTAAGTGGCATCATCATGATGTGACGAACGTGCACAAAGTAATTGACTAATTTAGAAAATGGTTGATCCGAGGAATTTTGACGGGTACGCATCGAGTTCATCGTACACACACAACCAATTCGACTTCTGTCAAATCCTACACATACACGCCATATGCACCTTTCGATGCAAGTGGTTCATGGCTAAGTTTCCCGGATTGTTGGGATGGACTCTATATCGGGGTTTTTCTAGGTTTTAAATACAAAGTTTTTGCCAACTTCAAACTAATTTTAGACAAAATATAATAAGTAATAAAATAAAATAATTAATAGGTTTTGATCTTGATCAGGTTGTTTAAAACTCTACTCAAGCGGTTTTCCAAAATTTGTGATAACTTTGTCGCAAAGCGACCGCAAACAGAGGACACTGGGACAATTTTTAATGTTCAGTAAATCGACTTTTTTCGATTTTGGAACTCATTTTTCTTTGCGTGCGATGCAAAATTAAACAAAATATTGAAGGGGGTGGAAGAGAGTTAGGTGGTCTTTGTACCTGCGAAACGATGGAACGTGAAGACAGAAAACTCTTCGAGAAGTTATGTTGTTGTGATGTTGTCGCTACTGTTGCTCGACCACTCTGTTGCAGCGATGTCACTGCTGTCGCATGTGGCCGCACAAACGGTCGGCCAATGGCCATCACGACAGCAGCGCGCTTGCGGGGCTTCGACATGGGTTTTGGGACTTAAGGTTTCGATTTGTTGTTGTTGTGTTTTTTTACAACAAAGTATACATCTATACACACTTACAGGGGGAGGGGCGCGGATGCTCACGAGTATTGTTCCCTTCGGGTAACAGTAACTCGTATTGGATTTTTTTCCTTTTCTTTATTTATAAATATATTTATAATTCAAAATTTCAAAATTAAAATTAAGGAAAATTTCTAAATAAAATCTAAAATACTTCTACAAATTTATTTCCGAGATAATTCATAATAATTCTAATATAATCAAATTAAACACTAATAAATCACAATCAAATTCTATTAAAATTTAAAGATAGATTTAACAAAGACAGATAAATATCTCATAAGTGTATATTTACATTATTATTTATAGATATAACACTAATTATCTATTTATATAAAACCAGAAATATATTATTATTTTATCCCACATAGAACTAAAAATAATAAAGGCTAATATATACTTAAATATCTAACCAAATATAATTTTATGAAAAATATATTTTAATACATATATTACTATAAAACATTTATTTAAGTATACATATACAATATGTCTGTATATACGCTTAAATACATAGATACATACATACATACATATACACACATATACATACATATATATAAAAAAAAAAAAAAAAAAAAAAAAAAAAAAAAAAAAAAAAAAAAAAAAAAAAAAAATATATATATATATATATATATATATATATATATAGATATATATATATATATATATATATATATATATATATATATCATACATACATACATACACATTATATATATATATATATAATATATTATATATATATATATGTCTGGTTGGTTTGGTTGGTTTGTATATATATATACATATATATATATATATATATATATATATATATATATATATAATATATATATATATAATATATATATATATATATATATAAACCAACCATTCTAGTAGGAAGTTTACAGAAAAATTTAGTGGTAAATATGTTACATATGTCATATGATATTCAAAAGAAATACCAAAATTAATTAGTGAGAATTATAATGAAATAAAAGAAAAATATTTAATAAAAATTAGGGGTTTATATTCTACCCAACTATATAATTTCGTCATCGAAATTAAAACTGAAGCACAATCTATAATCAACGAAGTTAGTATGGTAGAAAAGAAGCACGAAATGCCATACCTCGATTTTCGAAACAAAAAATCAACTCATGATCCTTAAAATGGGATGTAAGGCAGAAGAAAAGAGTTAACTACGAATATTGTACCGTGTTTTTTTGAACAGATAGGAGAAACGGTTGTTATGTCCTGACAACACTTCCTAGTTTGTCTAGTGATACATGAACCAAAGAATTAGTCTGGTTTACTCTAGCTCTTTACCCTACGATCTTCAACCCTCAAAGCTACTCCTAGTAATAACGACTCCTTAAAAAGCTTCCTAATTTACAAAATCAAATAGTGGTTGAAGTCGTTAGCAATTAGCCCTCAAGTTTAACTAGATTCTGTTATAAAAGAACAAAGAGATTAAATACGAGAGAAAGTTAAGTACGTCAAGTTGCACCTCAGCTTCCGAAGAGATGAGGGAGACAATTACAAATGGAATCCAAATTCGACTTCACATTGCAAGAGATAGGGTATACTTAGTTCAACACTCTACCCAAATTATAGAAATTGGTTAACTTTGAAAATCGTAGTTACGAGACTTCCGAGGAGATCAATTTCTAAGGAGAGGTACGAGAAGATGAGGCATTTCTGACCGTAGTCATGGACTCTCAAGAAAGCTTAGGTATCACCACGGTATTCTGGGTCAATAAATTTATGAAGAAACTTATACCACCTCAGCTGCTCGTTTATAAGTCATACTTTAACAAGGCAGTAGGAATGTCTTGGTCGAATATGACCAAGATAAGTTGCTACAGGGGGATTACATTCTTTGTATATCATAGATATCTATGAGATAAGATCGAGGAATTTATGGAAGGAAGATTTTGTGGGCCAAGATACGAGGATTTATAATGGGTGCATTAAGCATTTTATATAATTTGGATTTAAAGACAAGGCATGATTAGATAGGCGTATGGATGAATTTAAGTCATACGGACTAATGTGTGTGAGGGGCCGATAATTGAGGGTTGTGAGGGTGGCTAGCTCTATATTTATAGGTATTCATAGATATAGGTAGGGGAGAGGGTCGTGAGCTGATGTTGCTTCAATTACGGATAGGTTGGTACGTTCATGGACTCCACGCTAAAGATATGACGAGTCAATTCTTCGGCAGATATTATGGATCAAATTTTTGGGAGTTTCAATGGTGGATACGATCTTCGATCTGAATCTTTATTGGGATAAATAAAAGTAATAAAAATTTAATCAAGGATGGCCACATTCGGTTAGGGCTACTAGATTAGGCTCTACCACTCCTAGTTTGGTTAGTTTTAGGTCGGTATAGGCTATTTGGGTTCTAAGTGCCCAAGAATTCTTCTTTTATGACTTTTGTGTATAAGTAGCACGAGAAAACTTAATTGGGTCGGACACAACTGGCGTGTGTGTAGTAGACTTCAAGTAGATTATAACCATATATTACGTTGAAAGATTTGGGTCAAGTGAGTCTCCAATTTCGGTTGGAATGGACAACAGTTGTATGGTAGTTTCTAGAATAGGATTTTGACTCAAAGTTGTGTAATAAAAATATAGTACAAGGAGATGTGTTTTAGTGAGATCTGATATGTCAAACTGAAGGTGGACTTGTCTAGATCATGATTATAGAATTTGTTGAAAGAAAAAGGCTAGTGTTGTGCTCAAATTGTCAAAGTCATGATAGAGGACATCAAACAATCAAAATAGAAGATGGATGTTATGAACCACTAACTTATTAGATTATGTAGGGGCTTGTTTGAGTGGGATACAAATATCATGGCTGTTGTGTGTCTTGTATGCGTCCTGGGTATTCAATTTGTTTGAGGGAATGGCTTGATATTGCGTGGTTAAAACCAAATGGAACGAGAATGAACATCTAATATTTATTCTAAGTGAAAATGGGTCATGAATGTTGTGTAATTAAAATGAAGCACATAAAGGTGTGTTTGGGTGGGACATGTATATCATGCATATAGAGTGGCTTGTCTAGATCATGAGTATAAAATTTGTTGGAAGGAAAAGGATAGTTTTGTACTTCAAATACCAAAGTCACGTAAAGGTATCAATTGATTTGAATAAAAAACGGGCATTGTGAATCACTGAGTTATTACGTTAATCAGAATCAATTTTATTCCTATTACCCAATAATCTTACAAAATCCTAAAATTTGAGAAATGCTGACAGTCCGTCCATCCCGACAAGATGTAAGAAGGAAAAGAAATTAAATCTCGAAAGAAGTCAAATACGATTAGGCACAGGAAGAGTCAAGTCATAGTAACTAAGTCGAGGGAACTCGAGTAGAAAGGAACAGGTACCTATAGTAATTTGGTTATTAACCATATGGAGGTATAACAACCAAACTATTTGTGTTCATTATGGCCGACCTAGAAAAGGAATAAAGATGATACCCAGTTGTATAAGTAGAATGATTGGACATTGTAAAATCATTAGATAGTGATTTCGGATTATGAAAAGCATTCACAACAGGAAGGATAGTGGTACGATCGACGATAAATTATACTTCGAGTTACTAGAACGATCTTGGGCTTCGGGTGATCAATCAGTTCAAAGATGACGAACTCCAACTCATACAAGAGGAAAGGCTATCTATCAGGGTATCCTAGGATAACCTTTGATTCATAGAAACATGACTAACTAATCCTTACTGTAAGTTCTTCGGGATTCCTAACTAACCAGTATCGATCTACAGCTTACTAGTCTACTTAAGCTAGGATTTCTATTCTACTCTCAAGCCTTTATTTAGGTCAAACCACCAAAATGGGGTTATAACAATCCACTCTAATCAATTCTTAGATTTTATACAATGTCGTTGTAAACTATCTATCAATCACCTTATCAGCACGATTAACAGTCAACATTCATTATCTATGGAAAGCTATACAATACCTATAAGTAAGCCTAACTTTCTTGTGCTATCTACTAGGTAAAGATAGAAATTTTTCTAGGTGGTGCTCATTGAATCATTCTATTCATGATGAGGCTCTTGGGTCCTTCCCACTATGGCCCTTCACGTGGATGGTTATACCCGAGTTAGGGAATTATAAATACCTAAAATCCTACCATATGTTCCCTCATATCCCTCCAATCACCATGATTGAGAAATTATAATGTGCTTTCTTATTAAACCTAATCAAGCTTGCTACCTCTGCTCTATTTTTAGGGTCAAGTCGCCTATATGAATTATACATGGCAATTTTGATCTCTCAGTCTATTTTGTGAGGCATCTATCCAACCTACATTTCTTAAGGATTCCTATTTATCTCTATCTAATAATGAAGCAGATAGTTTATCAAGCATGAGCGTTCATCCTTCGAAATAGAGAAAGATGAGAGTCCAAAATAAGAAGGTCAAGGAAGTTGATCGACTTTAATTACGAATTCCAAAGGCGGCGGATAAGTTCAAAGAGTTTTCAAGCAGTTTATGGATTGAGATCCTAATACTATCATATTGCAGGCTCGCTCGATATAGTGATGTAACCGAAATGATATGCTCTGACCTACATGGGCCACACAAAATATATACGTTCCAGTCTCAATATACATAGGACCCGGTGCGCTAGCATGCCAGCTACGTATCAAGTAGACTCCAGCCCAACTCAATACGTATAAGTTATCCAACGGTCAAGTAAAATGTCTAAAGTGCCTAGTCAACTATATTTTAATCGATAATTTGGCGATATAAACTCAATCGTATGTCCAAATTTGGATTTCGGTGAGCCATGCACAATTTTAACCATTAGATCGGATTATAGGTCCGCCAAAATATATTACGGTCGACTTCTCAAAATTAGACCAAACTTGACTCTCAAAAAAATTCTACAACTCCAGTAACGTAAGTTTCGTCATGATGTGACGAGCGTGCACAAAGTAATTGACTAATTTAGAAAATCATCAATACGGAGGTTTTCGACGGATACACATTGAATTTATCGTGCACACGCAACCAATTTGACTTTTGTCAAATCCTGTCATACCTTGATTTAGGGAATCGT